>JALLPC010000195.1:3311-15892 GCA_036940045.1 Stephanocyclus meneghinianus | reverse complement strand
CACAACTGCAGATCACTATTTTTTTGTCAAACAACATCTATATGAAGTATGTGCTGAAGAAATGACTGTGTATCCTCCCGGGGTCAGAAGCACACAGATGTTCATCTTGGTGAGCAAGAAAGTAACAATGAAAGTAGTTGATGACTTCATCGTTGAGCCATTGCTCAGGTTTAAGAAGTTTCATGGATGGTCGCTTAAAGGAATCGGAGTTGTGGGCAGAGAGTATTTTGTGGTTTGTCCAGGTCCATAGAGTGCTTGACACAGGGTTTCTTCTCTGGAAATATGGGGACGCAATAGGTCAGAGATGGCAGTGGATGCACGAATTAGATGATTGGGTGTGGGTGCGTAATGTAGGCTTGGCCTTGTTCTTGTTGCTTGGGTCATTCTTCTTCATTGAGGTGTGGAGTGAAAGGTTGAGGAGGATACAACACATTGAAGGACGTGATGTCTTCTGGAATGAGGTGAACTCTTTTCAGCTTTTTGATGATTGGAGATGGTACAACAACATAGATTAAAATTCATAATACAGATGCAAAGCATGTTGTCAACCAACTCACAGCATTCATCTTACAGTGCAATCCTCCGGGGAGTATACTGGGTAATTTGAAACTGCAGAGGATGTCATGGTTGTGCATGGAAGCATTTTCACTGTATCCAGGTCTAGCATTTACTGGCCGAGGTGAGAAGATGCATATAGGAGTGCATGGTGAAATCGCATAAGACATCACTTACAACAGAATCAGGGATGACTTACAAGAACAATTTCCCTAAGATTGATAGATATGTATCTCCCTCATTGTCCGTGAATTCACATGTTTTCAGCATTCCAATCTTAACCCAAACATACTTGTGCATCCTGCCCAGCAGCGACGAGTCGATTTCGTCTGTATAATGTCATCTCGCTCCATCATCTCCAATATAGAAATTGTTCATCCTCTCTAAACGTTTCTTCGTTACCGTCCGCCAACGTAGGAACTCGAACGTTGGCAAATAACACCGGCGTCTTGTCCTCGTAGGTCCAAGTACAGAAGCCTGTCGAAGAAGGCAATCAGGGCAAAGGCAAAAGAAGGGGCGTGGCTTCCCAGGATGATTCCGGGAGGTGGAGACCGCTCACTATCGCTAATTGGTTTGGCTAAGCCGATTCTTCGTGGTAAATCCCAATGACGATGGATCGGTCCGGTGATCTAGAATATACGACTCGAACGGCTCGTGTGGAATCGTAGCGTGGATGGATGCTTCACGAGCGGCTTTGCGACGAAACGCGCCGTAGTGGACTTCTTCACGGCAGTCGAAGACATGGTATTTTGGCAGTGATTTGCGATTCGGTGCTTTGCGCGCTTCGAACGTCGCCCCGGCCGTCGGAACCCGCCGCGTCTCCAGCCGTCATGGTCGAAATATGAAGAACAACGCCACGCTCCTTCGGGTTTTATGACACGATCTGTTGCGTCGCGTTGGCGTGGGAGTTCTGTCGCGCGATCGCCGAGTCGCAGTTTCGCAACCGAAGGCGGCCATCTAACGAATTTCTTGGCTGGATTCACTGACGGTAGACACACATACACACTTCCCCCGTTGTTCCATTTAACAAATGGGTGGAGCAGGTCGCATCATTGCCTCGCGTGGTCCTGTCTCCAACACCGTTGTCGGGAAGAGGCCGTCTCGAACAACTTGGCGACTTGGTCTTTAAGAAACGCCATGCTATGTTTTCTACGACACCCTCCGACCACCCGTATATTTTTTATTCCATTTCCCAGACAGTACCATACTGTAGAAGACAAGACTGTGGCCTGATCTCTTCGGGCAACGCTTTTTGCAGTTAGCTCCGCTGCCCATCGCACCACCCATCTATCTCTTAACACCAAGACTCTCTTTCCAATCTTCTGTCTAGCCACGCCATCACTCGGCAACAAGAAGAGGGTCACCCAATCGGTTCCGGTCAAGTCCCCCAATCCCAACAATGCTGCAGCGGACTCTTCGGCTTGTAGCCAAGAATCCAAGCGCCTCATCGCGGGAATGAAAGCAAGTGGGTAAATGTTAGGATGTTCGATCCAGAATAACAACTGGTAAAAAGGAGAAGAAGTAGATATGAAGCATGTAATTGTGACGGTGAGAGATTGATGTTTGATAAATGATTTATTTGCTAGACGATGATTCCATCGTTGATATATTAGCGAAAACTCAGGATTCTGTTGAAAATAAATTGAGAAAAATTGAATTCGTGAAAGAGGCATATCGATGTTAATCTCTGGGATTACATACTGAGTATCAAAGGGGAACCGGTCTGTCACACACTCGGTGCAACCACAAAGCTCAACCTCTTGCAAAATGCCGCCTTGCAAACTACCATGACGTCCGGAAACGCTGATCGCTTCATCTACGACAAGGTCAAGAAAAAGCTCGTTCATCAAACGATTGGTCACACGCTTTTGGAAAAACGTCTGGATTTAGCGAACGGTCAAGTCTTACCACTCAACGTAGGGAACGAGAGATGTTATGCGTTCAGTTTAACGACAAAGGCATTGGATACATTGGTCGAGTCAGTCTGTCATGAGGAGGAAGAGAATGGCTACCCAGTGGATGTAGAATGGGCCTACACTCAAGACACTCTGGTCCTTCTGCAAGCTCGACCCATCACAACTTTGTTTTGGATAGACAACTTTATGATACGATACCTGGAGAACAGAGGATACTTTACTACGATTACATAATATTGCTTCTGAGGCTACTACTACTACCCCTTTTCATCACATGGACATGTCTCTATACAATCGAATGACAACTACAATGCTAGGATAATCAAACGATATCAGGTTATACACGTGCGACCCCCAAATGCCTGTGTTCAATGCCAGCACCAGGCAGTATGGCAACTTGTCATCTACTTCAAGTTCATAACACCAAAATACTGCGCTAAGGAATGTTTGGTTTTGGACCCATATCTTTCTTCACTTTTTGCATCAAGCGACTGCTCTCGCAAAAAGTATCGACTCAAAAAGCTCCCTAAGCGAGTTAATGCCCGAAATTTCTTTTGGATTCTTCGTCAAGTACCAATATTTAAGTTTTACAGAATCGCAAGAAAATTCAATAAAGATCCAGAGAAAGGAAAATTAAGATACCTTGAAATATTAAAAGCTGATGTGGCTAAGCTCAAAGCGCTGGAGGAGAGAGGATGCAGTGAAGCAGGGCTGGTTGCTTACTTTGAAGAACTCTTACAGTGTATGATGCCATCACTCACCGAGGAGTTAGGTCTAATCCTGTTTCTTCTTTTTCGCTTGTATCAAAAGATGGACAATAAGCGTCTTTTTGGCAAGATGGAGGAGGAACGTATGGAATACGATGCGTTGTGTGGTGGATATGAAGGAGATGAACTTATGCAGATTAATGTGAGTGATTCAAAAAATCTTTGCTTGACGCGTGAGTTGCCGAATACCTACTTGCTAGTTTTCATATATTTAGATTGACATGTACCGATTGGCGAACAAACTTGATGAGAGCATTTGGAAGGAATATGATCATGCTAAATTATCACACCTAGCAGAGAGAATACAAAATAATCTCGATGGAAAAGTGTCTAATCTACCGACTGATTTTCTTTCCGAGTGGAAGTATTTTATGGCTTGCCATGGTTATGATGGTGAAGATCAACTGTTCATCAGCAGTCCTAGGTATCAGGATAGTCCTATCCATTTGTTAGCCAGGCTACGTCAAAATGTCGGGTCTGAAACCAAAGACCCATCTATTCGATTAAAAGAGAACGTCCAAAAGCGCAAGGAAGCAATGAGACGACAAGAAGAAAGAGCAGCATCGAAATGCCTTCGAATTGGTCATGCCAAGATTGTGAAACGGAACAAAATCTTGGATCACTTGATGTGGATTCGCAACGCACCCAAGCTTCGTAAGCTTTTTGTCTTGTTCCAAATCTTCCAACACTTGCATTTTACGTTTTAACGTTCTGACTCGAATCTTCATCCATTCCTTTCTAGATGCATGTCGTGTTTTCGGAATTTTACGTTCAGCAATTCTTCGAGTTGAAAGGGATTTCATCGAAAGCAAACGCTTAGAAGCAAGCGGTGATATTTTTCATCTTGATATGACGGAAGTTGACACGGCCTTGACCGATAAGAGCATGGACCTGATGAGCTTAGGTAAACGTCGACAGGCCATTTACAATCGAGCACTGAAAGCAACAGAATGTCCTATGTTGATTGACTCGCGCTGCAGAATATTAAGGCCGGACCCGCCAAAAATTGATAACCTCGAGCCCGGAGTACTTCTTGGAGTTGCTGTTGCCCCTGGCATTGCCACGGGAAGAGTGAGAGTCATGAATAGTCCCACTGATCGTTTCGAACATGGTGAAGTTCTTGCTACCACCGTGACGTCTCCAGCTTGGACGCCACTGCTCATAGGAGCTGCTGGCATTGTTCTTCAGGTTGGGGGTGCTTTGCAAGATGGAGGTGTGTCCAATGGTCTTTCTGACCCTTTCTCAACTGTAAAATGACCTTGTCATGATTTTCTTGTTTTCACTATCCTCCTCTACAATTTCGTATGTCTCGCAGCTTTGTGTGCCCGTGAATACGGCAAGCCGGCAGTTTCAAATATCGATATTCGCAACCTTCTGAAGACTGGCATGTTGGTAACTGTTGATGGCAATAAAGGAACTGTAACTATCAACACGGTGGTTTAGTTTTGTTAGAAAGAGAAGGTTTACACTCTATTGATTTATGCATGAGAAAGAAGTCAAAATCATAGCAATCACTCGTGGCAGAGCAATGTCGTAGATGGAGGAAAAATTATGAGTTGTAAATTGTTTGTCTAATCATGTATTAGAGTTAAGATTGATTATGAATTTACTTGTGATGATTTGACACGTAGTAATCTAACATTCCGCAAGCTGCGAGCAAAAGTCCATGAAAAGGAGGACTTGGATTCAACGGCCGGCTCTTAAATTCCGGATGATACTGACAGCCAACATAATAGGGATGTAGCGACCGAGGCAGCTCTGCAACCTCCATTCTGGTCCCAGTTTCATCACGTCCGACAAACTTCAAGCCTGCGTCATGAATTGCATCCACCCTGTCAGGATTGACTTCATATCGGTGCCTGTGGCGTTCAGAAACTATTTTTGCATCTCCATACATGATTTTTGCTATGGACGGACTCCCATCGTCATGTTTCGGGTGCGTAAATACAGTGTTTCGCGAGCCGAGCCTCATAGTCCCACCCATGACATCTTTGTCAATTTCTGGCATGAATATAACAACGGGGTTCTTTGTTTGTTCGTCAAATTCAGTTGAATTGGCATCTTCCCATTTCAAAATATTGCGTGAATATTCCACAACCATGGCCTGAAATCCAAGGCAGACACCTAAGTATGGAACTGAGTTTTCACGGCAGTATTGTGCCGCCAGTACTTTTCCCAAGAATCCTCTGCCAGCGAAAAAACATTATGTCCTGTCAGCAAGTTCTGCAATGACAAGTTGAGGATTTGCTAGAAGACAGAGGTCATAGCTTACCGAGTTCCAAATCCACCGGGGACAACCACACCATCGGCACTCCTCATTTTGTCCCAAGCCTCTTTGTATTCCTTTTCGCCGCCCATTGTATCATCGTCGAAACTGTGTTCAAGGTGAGCTGCTTCTACCCATATCAAATCCAATTTTCGTTCCACCGCCATGCTCGCATGCTACGAGAAAGAAGCACCAAATCACAGTTAGAGATAGAAAAAACGGTGTTTCAACGCATCGTGCAAAGTTACAATTTCGATGCGCAAAACGCCACACTGACCTTCAAACTTTTGATGACACTCAAATAAGAATCTTGCAATCCGGTATATTTCCCCACGATGACAATTTTGACCTCTTTCTGAAAGCCATCCAGCTTAAATGCCATACGAGCCCAATCTGTCATACTACGTGTCATTCCCGAAACTCCACACAACGTTTGCCCATTGTCCAAGTCGGCCAACACTTGTTCGTTCGCCACATCCCCCTCAATCAAATTCCACATGGTCGCCTTTTCCTCCAAACCACCCATGGTCAGATCCAAGCGGCCCTCCAAGTCCTTTATCTTGTCCAGCTCTAATTTGTCCGCCAAAATTCTATGCAAGTTCTGCTCCATCAACAACAACGGAACATGGTAGACATTACTGACATCATGTACCGACAACACACACTGCGGCCCACCCACATGACAAAAACTGGCAATCTTTATCAGACCACTTTGTAGCCACACCTTTGGGCTTCCAGCATTTTGCTATGCCTTAAGCCAAGTGCCTGCCTAAACAGGACACCCCACAGAGAGATTGTAGTGCTGGGCACTGTTACAGACTCTTCCACGCTTCCTGGCTACCCATGCACTGTGGGCAACCACACCTACCGTCTGACTAGGTTACTTGTTGTCAGACTACAACTGCACATACCATACATTCCTTGGTGCAGAGGTTTCATGCCAAGCCCATCTAAGACACTCAATCCCACACCAGAGTGTAGTCGGTCTCTTAATGTGAAAAGCCCGGAACATAGCATGGCAGTGCTCTTTGCATAGCCCCATCATACTATGCCCCGGGCACAGTAGGGGTCCAGTTCATCTGGGTAACCAAGCATAAAATAACCGCAGGGACATCGCATCCCAACAAAACCCAAAGTCTCACGGTCCAAATGCATAGACTACCTCAAAGTTCCCGGTGTTGCATGTTTNCAAAAACTGGCAATCTTGGTTTTCGTCCCCTCCTCCAAGACCTCCTTACAACGACAAAAAATGACTGCCGGACTCAACCCGAGACTCCTCAAATCACGCACCCCATGCTGAGTCGGCTTCGTCTTCTGCTCCTCCCCCATAATCGGTACCAATGATACAAAGGTGAGGCAAAAGTTGGAGGGTCCCACCCTAAACTGGAACTGCCGCAGCGCCTCCAAAAACACGGACGATTCTATATCGCCCACCGTTCCCCCCACTTCGATGAGACAAATATCTGCAATTCCCACCGCATCCCTCGCTCCGTTGACATCGTCCTCGTCTACCGCCTCCCAATGTCGATTCCCCATGTCATCGACTGGAACGTGCGCCACCTCCTCGATCCAGGTTTGAATCTCGTCGGTGATGTGAGGGACGACCTGCACCGTCTTTCCGAGGTAGTCGCCTCGTCGTTCCTTGGTGATGACCTTTCTGTATATTTTTCCCGTGGTGATGTTGTGATCGGAAGTGAGTGAGATGGAGAGGAATCGTTCGTAGTTTCCCAGGTCTAGATCGGTTTCGCCTCCGTCGTTGAGGACGAAACACTGCGGGCGATGGGAGCATACGCGGTGTGAGCAACGGAAACCGAGCAGGCGCGGCCGGACAAGGCCACTGTCGATGGGAGAAATGCGGCCAAAACAAACGAACTAACCTCGCCGTGTTCGAAGGGACTCATCGTCCCCGCATCCACGTTCAAATAGGGATCGATCTTGATTGATGTCACGCGCAGTCCGCAGCCTTGGAGCATTCGCCCCATGGAGGAGATTGTGACGCCCTTGCCTAGGCCGGAGACCACTCCGCCGGTCACTACGATGTATTTCATTGTGCTTTGGGGGTCGTTTCTGCGTTAGTGAGTGAGGGAAGTGGCCTTGTTGCTGTTGTGGGGGAATGTGGCGCTCGTGACGATTCAGTGGGCGCCAGGACACATCATGTGCTAATTGCAAATTGTGTATTGTTTGGTACAATATTGTACAATACCATAACATACCACAGCAAAATGCACCATATATCTTATGACAAATTATTGTTGGCTGTCATTTCTTGGATTCTTGATGGCTTGTCGCGCCAAATATTGATCTCCCTCATAGCCATACCGTATGGTATTGTACAATCGTGTGGTATTGTACTATACCATACCCTCCGACAACACAACACATATTATATATATTATGTTACAAAGATAGACAACAGTTTGTGTCTTTGCTCCAAATTAGTAAAACATCAATGTAGAATAAAAGCCCTCAAGCGGTCGGAATCAGTTAGTATTACGAAGTGAAATACCAAATTTGCTGAAAATTACTGTTAAATTTAATTTTGAACGATGTATTTTTTGCTCTTCTTTAGTTTGGAGGGAGATTTCTTCTTTTCCCGACACCTTTTATGAACGCTGTACTCGAGTTTTTGGCCTTCGCCATCACTGCCATCACCATGTCGATGCATGTCATCGCCACCGCCCTCCAACACACAAGACGTGCTCTCCCCAAACCCCTCTCTTCCGCCACAAACCCACCTCAATCCAAACCCATCCATTCCTCCCCGCGACTCCTCCGACGCCCCCAAAAAGATCTCTTCACACCCTCCCCATTCGCCAAAAGCGACACCATCCCCATAACCGACGACCTCGTCATCCACCGAGAATTAAAACAAGGCGACAATGCCTACGGCGTGCGACGCTATCTACTCCTCCCTCGAAGTGACGACGACTCCTATACCCGAATACCACACGAAAATATCATTGCTTCGCTGAATGCCAGTCAGAATATCTTGTTCGGGGCACGTTTGCATATCCCGAATTCGTTCTCGCAATCTACAGAAAACGAACCGAATGGGAATCTATCCGAGTATTTGCATGCATGTGGACCATTGGTGGATGTGGCCAAGGAAGATGCATCCATCAACGGACAACAGCCCCAGGCATTGTGTACATTAAATGGATTATGTTCGTGGGTCAACCAATGTTTGGACAACCACGGAGAGGGGAGCCGAGTGCTCACGGTTCTCATGAACCAGGACCAACCCAACTTATTGCACGAAAACACCACGCAACAAAATAACGCGGAATCTCCACTCGACGATGCAGAAACAAACACGGAATCCGACCATCCGCGAACCAAACAAAGAATACGTAACCGATCGGCGAAGTACATGCTCGAGAAGGAATCCGATCGTATCCTTCAACTCGAGGCCGTACGAGCCATTGCCACGGGCGTGCCCCGTCCCGGGCACGCGGTGGTGGGGATGGGGACCTATCGCGATGGAAGGGAGGCATGGATGAACCTGGCTTGGGAATATTGTCGATTGGCTCCGATGGCGCGGGGGGACCTTTGTCGGAGGGGTTTGGAGGAGTTGGTTTTGTATCAGAGTAGGAATGGGGAGGTTTCGGCCATGGAGCATTTGGCACATACGGAGGAGGGATATTTGAGGGAGGCGGGTGGGACTATGGCTAGGATATTTTTTGTTTGATGCGGATAAAGCGACTTCGTTTTCTAATGGAGATGTTGGAAATTGCATGCAGACACTCCAAACAGTTCTGCAGGAATTATTTTGTTTGATTTCCTTTATTGCAGGAAGGAGGTGGATAGGTAGAATAGCTTGAATGGGTCTCATTTGTCGAGCCAGTTATTGAAGAAAATGTTCCTTGTCATGTACATGACAACATTGGCTATCGCAGATAATACTCTGACGACAAAGGTAGAACGAACTCTCTTTTTAAATGCCAACCATGATGGTGCACGTGTGTGCCATGGAATCTAGTTTGATCATAAATAATCAACAACAGGGTATTTGGTTTTTGCTATATCTGAGGTCATCTTTCAAAAGTGTAGCCTTTATTTGATAAGATACTTAATATCAAAATAAGTGCTTTCTTCTCATAGAGGTTTATTAGTGAAACACAACAATATGTTAGTATAAAGCGACAATAATATGGTGTTGTTTGAGGCATGTATTTGAGGGCTACTCATTGATCTGCCGGTGTTGATTGCCTAGGTATGTTAGACATAAGTTCCCATATCAGACAGTGGTTATTTGTTGTGACTTTGTAATATTGATATCCACTGAAAAATATTGAGGACCCATGGTTTTGTCAAAAACCATACTTCTAAGATCCAAGTAGCAGCATCTTTAGAGGATTGTGTGAACACCTACACCATGCCAAGCAGGTCAGGAGTAATTTTTGAGTTTTGTGAGATTTCCTCTGGAATTGACTTGGTCTATTTTCTCAGGCACCATCCAAAAATTTTCAACAGTTGAAAATATAACAGACAAGGTATTGTGTGAAATACCTAAATTCCAAGTTTAATATAAATTAATTACTTGGACTGCAATTCCATCTAGTCATTTTCTTTCAGGGATTCATCATCCCAGAAACAAAATTATCATCACCAATATGTTTGACACACACTAATTGTCTAAAGGGCTAACTTTTGAGAGTTGTGAAAAAATATGTGTCATAAAAAAGAATTTATTCAGTGATGGGTATGGGCTGATGATTTCATCAATTATTTCTTTTAAAGATTCTACAACCTTCAATCAACAAAAACTGTGTCTGGATTCATGATTGTGTCTGTGTAGACAACAAATAATACTGCAGAATGAGCCATGGTCTCTATGATCATGGAATCAGGTCAATAGTAAAAGCTAGTTGCCTTGACAAAAGCTAATTTGAAAGGCAACATATCTATCATTGTTTTGATGATTGGATACCTTCACAATCTTTGTGTTGATCTGGGTCAACCACATCTGACCCATTTCATGATAAAACTGACCAATAACAGACATCTTTATTTCAGAGACTTCAGTGTTCTTTCAGCTTCAGTTGGTCCAAGTAATTGTCATCAATAACGAATGGTTTTCATTTTCATCGATTAAACTGGATGAGCATCAATCATTTATCATAATCACCCTCATAACATAACAGGATGTAATCTACTTTTTGAGAATGACAAATACCAGGAGATACATTCTTTTGCTGTAGATCTATTTGAATGTCATTGATCACAAGGTATTTTCAAAGAAAAAGATCTCTCTGCGTAACATGAAGAAATATTGTAACAGAGCACTGATCTGATTGCAGTGACAATTTTAACAACAGTTGTGACCTACATAATGTTCCTTGTTCAACCGGAAGGTATTGAATGGTTTAATGAGAGCATGCGGTGGCATAGAAGATCACTGATATGATAGAAAGTTAAACACCAACCTTTATATTTTGCAAGCAGTCATGTCCTCCAGTCACTTGACATCTGATGATGACATTGCAGCTGCTTTCAAGAATATAATTTCTCATTTCTCATATATCATGGATGCAATCTTGCAGCATGGTGCCAATGTGATACTCTCATGAAATGTGCAAGCCATTGGTCACTACTTACAGAAACTAAGAGCTTGACTAACACTTTTCAATAAAATATAACAAGGACAAAACTTCTGTTGTTAATTTTTATTTGTGGTCTTTTCAAGCTAGCAGTGACTTAAGTAAGTTTTCTTCCTTATTAACAATGCACTATGTAATGGAAGACTGCTGAGATAATTTGTGGTTGATTGCTCCTTTTGTGTTTAGTCTTAAGAAGCAGTGAGCAATTCTGTTAAGAAGCATAACCACAATTACTAGCAACAAACTGTAATCTGTCGGGCTTATGCTTTTGGAAGAAATGAAGTGGTGTGATGTGAGTCCAAGTCAATCTATGCTACATTGGCAAGGAACAATATGAAAGAAGAAAATTGCTGAGTGTATCTACATTCGTCTGTATTTACATAAAGTACTACCTTTTACATTTATTAATTTTCCCATCAATCATGGTGGAGTCAAAACTATTTGCTCCAACTCTATTTGGTGTACAATCCCTAACATGTATAAGTGTCTGTGGTAGCTCTGTCCTTGGGGCGTATAAATCAGTGCAAAGGCCACTCCAAATGTTCCAATATTCCATAAAGATAAAGTGTGGCCTTCACACCATGCTTTCATTGAATTAAAGCATGTAAAGTGAAAACATAAAAATAATCATCAATAGATCTCTATCTCTATCTTATTTATGAAGCCTCCTCTTGTTCCCACCAATTTATATTGTTTGTTGGAGGCTTTGTACCCCACAACCCACTCACCACCCATCTTTCTATCATCCCATCCATTGCAAATCCATGCAACTCCTTCCCTGTCCAACTGCAATTGCCATATTTTCTTCAGATGGAAGAGGCTTGGGGATTTTTAAAGGAAACATATTGCATTGGTTTGCGCTTTGCAAAAGCCATAGAGGATAGAAGAAGTCCATCATGCTCATGTTTCACAAGATTGTGTACAAATCGCAATCGCATCTGAGCAGTCATCTGGAGTGGTTCCCAATACTGACACAATCAATGTTTGCCAAATCACAGAGTTTCATGGTGATTGCATATGCAAATACATGGACTGCATCATGATAGCACTTCACTGATCGCAGAAATCTATGTGATTGCTCATTCAATTTTTGGTAGTATTGTGCAATTGCTTTTTGCAAATCCCGTTCGGATGTAACTACAAGTTATTCAGTTTCTATTGTTAATGTCAAAAAAATAGTTTACATTCATAATACATAAATTTAAATGTTAGCACTTGTCACAGACCTTGTCAGTCTGCAGTGGCTAAGATGCATCAAAGTGACTGTCAAGAGAGCTATGAGTTCATCCGGTGCCATTTCTTGGAAGATGCAACAGTCCACCAAATCTACAAATTAATTATTTTGTTTAAATTTTAACTGCTAGTTACTCAGTCTCTTTTGAAATTGGTTTACATAATTAAAATATTCATTGAAATGCTACCTCTTGTCATGGAGCAAAAAGTAGCCAAGAATTAGTCCGGTGTCATATCCAGCAGA
>JALLPC010000193.1:0-16011 GCA_036940045.1 Stephanocyclus meneghinianus | reverse complement strand
ATGATCTTTAAGTCTCTTAAAGATCATACCAGAAGGATGTGTAGACCCTACACAATCTCATTATGTCATTAGTACAAACATACCAATTGGTACATACTGATTTGAATTTTACATGATAAAAGTATGGAGATCACCAAATGGCAATCCTCATTTTGAATTACTTAAAAATAGCTCATCAAAATTAATTTCCAATCATCAGGAATTTGTTTCTTCTTCTGTATCTACATGTATTCCTTTTCTACCAAATCTATCCACCTAACGGCTTAGGTCAATTCTTATTCCTGTTTCCTACAATTGAAAATTCAACTAACTATCGGCTTAGGTCAAATACCAAATAAACTGTCTTTGTCTTGTGTTTGGCCTGTGTTCTTATTTGCACACCTGTATCATGCTCATCTTTGATACATTACTTTAATAATATAATGCTGGATCATATATAGCCCACAGTGCTGCCACTGTGCAAATGTACCTTTCACACTTCATTTCAGCCTGTTTTGATATGTTTGATGTTTACTCCTCCTGTATACAAAATGGGTTATGAGCATTGGTAGGATAGAGTGTATGTTCCATTGGACCCCTTATTTATGTGGAAAGCAGTCAGTTGCACAGATATATAAAATTTTAGTGCTTATGTTGCAAAAATGCAAAAAGGACATCACATTCATGGGAACTAAAATGAAATAAATTGATCCCAAACTTGAAGTGAAAATGAAATTGACTATGTCTGAGCCTGATGATATCATGAGACATCAATAATATTTCTTTATCACAATTATGACAATGTTCTAAGCCTATTGAGCAAAAATGCTGCAATTAAGACTAAACAAAGTCTCTAACACCTTTGAGAATGCCATGATATTGATGGTAATCCTAAGACTATATTTAGGCTTGGTTGCTGTTTTGCATTTTATTCCCCAACTTTGCCAAGATAGCAACCCTTGGGCTCACTTTGCCATTACAGTCATGGTGAGAATCGCTTAGGGTTGCCATAAAAAATTTCTCACCATCACTATTTTTTTACCATTCCTTTTTTATACTTTTTGGCAGCTGTTGCTATTTTCATATCTCGGTTTCTATTTTCAGCTTTATGTTTGATGACTCCCTCAATGCATAATTTTGTATCACTTCCGTCGTGATGTTGATTATTCTGAACCACCCAAAATTGGTGTCATGATATATTCTGTGTTTCCTTCTTCCACAAATGTTGATAGTTGTCCAGGATGTCTTCCTCCAGTGATGGCAACGATCTTGTTGCCCAAACACTGACTCCCAAGGAACACCTCACTTCTTGCCATTTGCAGCAAATGTGTAGGGGTGTGCAGAAGCCATCACAGCCAGGGGGTGATGACAACGATGACGACAACAAAGTCCCGATCACTTTCCCAAGTCTTCATGCAGAGATAAATACATGAATGATAAAATGGGGACCCTGATAAAAATAGCTGTCGACTCAAATTGAAGACCCAAAAAGAGCAGCCTAGAGTGCAAATTTTATTTGGGTAGCTAGTTTTGTAGCAACCGTCAATCGTATAGTCAGAGTATTGCATGAATGTTATGGCAACCGCATTAATGGCAACTGTGGCTGAAAATAGTCTAAGTGGGAAGACAGCAACTCCCCCTGCGCCATAGCAACATTCCATGAACAAAACATAGTGGAAGTGAGCTACAGCTAAGATGATAATGTTTCAGCTATCATTATCTGAAAAAATGAATCCTTTTGTGGTGTATGTCTCATTGTACACTTCATTGTGATGACCCAAGGACGGCATCCAATGTTTGCTGTCAAAGGGTTAACCCACATGCCGATATGTAAGACCTTCGTAAAATATTGAAGAAGAAATAGAGAGAGTTTTTGATCCATTGGGTCAAGGGCTGTGTGACCAAATTTATACTTGCATTGATGCCACTTGGCGAGCAATGTGGATTTTTTTGATATGTGAGCCCCACGTCTTGTAACAAGAATCAGCCTGACGAAGTAAATTGAGTGCTAAGGCATTATTACCACGTTTCTTGTGATGCGCTGCAGCAAGCTCACATGCTAGTCCTTCTTCGTGAACAAATTTTGATGCCTGAGACGCACAGATAGCAGCGTTAAACTCCTTATCAGCTTCCTTATTTTTCCCAGTAACCGTGAAATAGGCTGCCTTTAGGAGCAAAGCTTTGTTTTTATAGTTCCATTCAGAGAATTTCGATGCATTTTCTAGAATTGACAGAGATTTGGCCAAGGTCTCCACGTGACGATGGCTCTTCAGTTTACCTTGGGTGTACAAACGAAATGATGCAAGCCCGGAAAAGAAAGCGACATAGATAGTCCCTAATGGAAGCTTCCACCTATGGAAATCGCTGAAACCTTCCCACAGCTTTGATTTGTGGTGGACTCGCTCTGCATGACCTAAATAGAATGAAACCATCATTTCTAGGGTAAATTTAAGAAGATCAAATACTGGAGATTCACTTTCGATATCAGAGGTACTCTCTGCTTTTTCGTCACCTATCAGTCTTGTAACCACGTCATATTCAATAGAGAGGTATGAGTGCAGCAGCTGTTGAGAATTTTGCTTGGCAGACTTCAAATGAAGTTCTATGTCTCTCTTTAGATCCTGCAGATTTGTCCCCGCATATATTGATCTAGCCACAAGTGTACCGAGAATAATTCCAGCTTTGAACAAATTCCCAGACTGCATTCCAATGTCGTGAGCATGCTGGTACATTGCCACTTGTGATTGAATTGGCTCAGTCAAAATCCCAACCCATGCAAAGTAAACCTCGTAAACTCCAGGCACTTGATCAATTGCCTTATCGTTTTTGTTCAGCATGATCATTCCAAGCTTTCCAATTCTACACGCAAGCCTTACATCTTCCTCGATGCCTTGCTGGCTAAGCACGGATGCAAAGGACACAAACGCTCCTTTTACCATGAAACATGTGAACTTTCTGAGGTTGACAGCAAAGCTGAAAAACAAATGCTCATCGTCTTGGAAACTCACCTGGGGTGTACTTGCATGCAACCCTATTAGTGATGCAAAAAAAAGCCCATCTGCTAGAATAATATTGACAAACTCTTGGCTTCATGTAGAAAGACACAATCGTAAGTTGATCAAAAAAATCCATTATTGACACATTCCTACTGCATTCATCCTCGCGCATGTCCAGTAATTCTTGGTTTGAGAAATTCTGAAATAATGATTTTGTTTTTGTGGTGATGGAAAGAACTTCATTTGCATCAATCATGTCTGCAGGCATTTCTTCGCCCAACAGGTTGAGAACTTTAAGACACGTCTCGAATGCCAGCAGTAAATCCTTGCGCGCACAAGACAACGACACGATCAGGGAATACGTTTCTAGAATATCATCTAAGCTTTCTCCACGCTCAATTATTTCATCACATATTTGCTTGCTTTCATGTAACCATCCACAACTATAAGCTGCCTTGGCTAGTTGGAAATGACATTTGAGAGTTAGATTGTAATGAACTATCCAGGAATCAGTGGGTAGAAATGAAATAGCAGTTTGAAAGTATGAATGGGCTGCTGTGAAATCAAAACAGCACATTGCCATTGTCCCTGCTTCATAGCCAAGATTAGCTATCGAAATGCGCTGCCTATGGTTTTTAATCAATGAAGGGGACGAACGAGTGATCTGTTGAATAGTGGAGATAACTTCATCATTGCTGGTGAGCTGCAGAGCCATCCCTATATCAAGATGATATTGCTCTTTGTCGGCAATCAGTCCATACGCTGCTTCTCTCACTTTGTCGTGAACAAAACGATAGGAGGTCCCATCATAATCCACAAAGCCTTCCTTCACTCCCATCTCATCAAGGGTTTTTTGCAAGCTGGAATACTGTGAAGTCGAAGATAATGTTTGGACGATGGCGCTACTAATGCTGCTTCCAAAACAAGATGCCACCTTAAGCGCTGTCTGATCGGTTTCTGTCAAAACGTTGATCTTTCTCGTGAGTAGTTGCAGTACATTATCCGTGATGTTCTCTTCGCTGATTTGATTGAGATTCCACGTCCAAAACTTATTTCGAAGACTGAACTGAACAAGGCCACGAGCAATAAGTGAGCGAAGGAATTCCAATGTGAAAAACGGGTTGCCATTCGTTTTTCGAAAGACGACATCTGAGAGGCCTTTGCATAAGCGAGGAAAAATACCCAGTGTATCAGATATCATCGAGTTCACATCGTTTGAACCTATGCCGCCGAGATGAATCACCGAAGACATGGTTTCAGACGTTGACAGCGCGTTGAATAACTGAAGAAGAGCATGATCTTGCCCAATTTCGTTTTCACGGAACCCACCCACAAAGAGTAAACAGTTGTAGCCACTTATATCAGAAAGCACGTACTGTACGAGCTTTAGTGATAGATTGTCAGCCCACTGCAAATCATCGAGAAAGAGCAGCACCGGTTGGGAGGGACTCGAGATCACTCTCATTAGACATTGAACTGCGAAGCACAAGCCGTCGAAGTTCATTCCGACTTGATTGTTCGAGACCGGAAGTTCGACATGATATGGGAAAAGGTCGACAACATTCGGTAGGACACTTGTTAAAAGCATGATGCTAGGGCCAATAGAAGAAAGGAGATTTGCGTGTAAACTTATGAGGTGTTCTTGAGAGCTTTTTTGCGCCACCAAGGTACATAACTCATTGAATGCAGATAGAACAACATTCAATGGGCTTGATGAATTCATTTCATCAAATTTTCGGGTCACAGCATATCCTCCGACGATATTAACGGAGTCAAAAATACTTTGCACTAGTCGCGTTTTGCCACATCTTTAATGCATGACACGTTAGTGAATTGACAAGTCAGGACGGCATCTATTACTGAAAAAAGTACTTCAAAAGTCGCAATGACTTAACTTGAAAGGACTCACCCAGAAAACCCACCAACAAATATTGATTCACTTCTTCCAGCAGATGTAACTCTGTAAAACGCATTGGTGAGTGAAAGAACTTCTTGGGATCGGCCGTACAACTTAACATCGTTCGTGAAGAGATTGTGGTGATCGGGTGAGTTGTAATGGTTCCAAAGAAAACGGATTGGTTCTCGAAGCAAAATCTGCATATCACTGATTGCTACAGCCAACGAAGGGTATGAATCATCTGGACGGAATAGCCCTGGTCCACAATCAATAAGATTCATTACAAGTTGTGATAAAGAGAAGGGATATCCTAAGTCAATCAATGGTGTTGGGGGTGATATTCGTCCTACTTCGTTGTTTCGATCAACATCTGGTCTGTCTTCGTCTCCCAATATCGACACTGCATGAGAGAATGCAGTGCCTCGTACAAATGGCAACATTTCTGATGAGCACTTTTCCGTCGGAGACTTGGCTTCTGTGCGCGAGAAAAGATGTGAAGACTTCTTCTTTGGCAGCGGCTCTTCCGTTCCGAACGCCACACTGTCGTCTTTCATGAGACTCTGGCTTGTCGTCCCAGCAAAAAGGAAGTGAAGCAATGCGCCGAGCAGATAGCACAATGCAATGTCGTCATCGGACGAATTCTCTATAGCAGATCGATTACAATCCGAATCGAAGGGGCACGTGACTTCGGCCACGACATCTCTTCCTAATATCTCAGTTCCGCTCTCACAGTTCGCGCATGAGTACGAGGTCGTGTGAATCCGCAAAGAGGCAAACGGCGCCACCATGACAACACCCTCGAGTTCCCACCCTGGCTCACACGTCCCACGATTCGCTAGCTCCAGGACAAAATTATCACAAGCGCACATTGACTCCAGTTGGGCTAGCGAATGTCCGACGGCCTCTCCCCGAGGCAGCAGTTGGAGTAAATTGGCGATTCCAAAGCCTACGGTGATTTTTCGAATGATCGACGCTTTGTGAATCTTCATGTGGCTGCTGGGATCTTGGTGTGCTGCGATCTCCGCTTCGTCCTCGATCCATTGCTGCAGTGGCACTGCGATAACATCTTGCGGGTGAGCGGAATTGAAGTGTCTGGGGACTCCGCCATGACCAGATTCGAANAAATATGGGACGTCACGGCGTCGCTCTGGGGAAGTCTCCGTCGCCCCGTGTCTATCTTCCTCAGACTCGTCATCGGGTCCAACGGAGTCCGTCCGGATAAGACCTTCGAGAAATCGATTAAAATCCGCATCGCTCGAAGGACGAGACAACGACAACGAAAAAAGGCCATCTGAAAAAACCGAAACGGAGGACTCCGAGCTCCTCCTCTTGCTAGGAAGATCCACGAGCGGATCGGGCGACATACCTGGCACGTACTTCACGAGATGACGGGCACTATTTGGCGGCAAAGACATTCAAGGACCGTGACACGGGAACCTTGCCCAGACCGAAAGTAATGGTCTGTAATGGTCACTGTTAGTCTCTTTTATTGTCGTCTGTTAAGCATACTCTAGGTGTATGCTCATACTATATATCATCTGCTATATGTTGTACATGGATGAAGGTACAACAGGGTACAACCTTGAGCACCGATCCTGCCACTGGTACAATACTTATCAAAAATCAGCTAATTTCTGGAATAGAGTTCTGATTGGATTATTTGAAGTTCATAGCAATTACAAACAATAAATACTCAAAAAAGGATGGGGAACTATACACTATTCTCGCTGAGGCTGGGACTTTGTAACATTCAATTCCAATCGGCCGATCAGAATCCGTGACAGAATTTTCCGTGGAAAGTCAATTTGTATTGACTTGACTTTGTTAAAAGTGATCTAGGGATGATCTTATTGGAATTGAGCAACAGGCCAATAGAATTCCTTTACATACTTAGGAATCAATATTATTTTAGTATCCGATCATTTTTCCCCTTCAACCCGGATAGACATCCAAGCCTCCCTGGAAGTTCTCATAAAATGCGAAGCTCACCAACGAACTCTCATCCACGTGGAAGCAAATGAGCGATCGGAAATCCGATTGGTCGATTGGACATCGAGGGAAAAATGGTGTCCAATCGGAGCTCCGATTGGACTATCCAACTCGTGACTGATCCGATCGAGCAATCGAAAATTCAATTCTAAGCAATTCTAAGCGGTCATTGGGTCATACAAAGTCACTGATTGGCCACATCAATAGCTCAATCGAGCATATGGGACTCACTCCAATCCGATCGGATCCGTCGATTGGGTCTACAAAGTCCCAGCCTAAGTACAGCTGTCCGTCAATGCCCTTTGTTTTTGTGCTGGCAGGAAATTCACTATTAGACAGTTGGAGTGTTCTCTATTCTTATGTATTCCAAGCTTACAACAAAATTATGGTTTTCGTCAATAGTGAAGAATAAGATTTCATTGCCACAACTGCTGTTTGCTATTCACTATAGGCCAAACTAAAATATCACGGCCTAACTAGCTATCGGAAGGAGATATGAGGGGAGCTATACAGATGGGGAAGTTCCATTCTATAGGACAATCAATTTATAAGGGTTTTAGAGTCAAAAGGGTGAGTGTAGCGCCTGAAAAACACAAATATCATACACATTAGAAGGGGGACAAATATTCCATCCTACTTCGGTTCAATCTGAATTTTATAGTGGGTGGCATGTGCAAACAGTGACTCTTCACACAACACTTGATTTATTAGAGAAAGAAACAAAACTTATGGTGAAGACAAGAACGATGCTTGGAGAATGACCATTTTGGAACATCCTATACTCTTCTTTGTATTTCACAACCAAAGAGTCAACTAGCCATCGCCATTTTGTTCAGAACATGGGAAAATCACCAAGACGGAAGTGGCACCCAGTCCCAGGCGTTTGCATTGTAACAAATCTTAGTCGCAGCATTTTGCTCCTCTTTCGTGAGTTCGTTCCAACTTTTATTATCAGAATCGGGCAACTTTCCATCTCTTTCCCAGATCTTTTGCGTCCAACCTAAGCTTATGAAGTACTGCGCTATATTTGCACCTTCAAGTTCGCTCCAAGTGTAACTGAAGTAATGATTCATAAAACAATCCCAACTCTGCTCATCAAATCCAAGTGCCATGACACTTTGTTGCTCCAATGATGACAATTCACGAAATGCAGTTTTCTCAATTTCTGCAACTTCTAGGTTGTTCCAAGAATACCTGCGGATAAAGGTATCAATCACCGCAAAAGACTACTCAATAATGGCATATTATTGTTTCGAATGACGAATTCTGATCTGTACCAGATCAAACGTACCTTTTGTAACCAATTGATTCAGCGGTTTTTCTTTCACTTTGTTCGAGCTCGTTCCACTCGGTGAAGCGCAGTTGTGGTGTAGGTAAAGGAAAACCTGTATTTGTATCTAAGGATATTCTTTGAAACGACAATACGGCAGTTGTTAGTGCGCCTAAATACAAGCGCACAAACACTAAGATCTCTAAACCACTAACCGAACGGGAGATTGTGTGGGCAACGCCGTGAGAATGAATTCCGTCGGTGAATTAGAGGCATTAACTGTAGGTTTCTTAGTCGGGCTTTGACTTTTGTAACATGCCCCGACTGATGACCAAGCATTTAGCCAAAGATCTTCTGCGTTTGTATTTTGTATCTTCATGCTGGGTTTAAAGTCAGGGATGTTACAGTACATATCGTAAGGATAAGGTCGACATTCCCAAATGTAATTGTCGACTTCGACCTTATCCCCGGCTTTGTACTTCGTGTGTGCGGGGTCATATGCTAGTGGTAACAGATAAAAAGCATGTCAGTACCGGGAAGTCTTAGGCAAATACGTTCAAAATGTATCGAAGCATACCCGGTGGACAGGGAAGTGCCAATGTAACTTCAACGGATGGTAGTGTTTCTATGGGCATGCGTGTAGGACTGTTGGAAGACAAGGTGCTTTGTATCACATGTGTAGAGTTGACTAAATGAACAGAATGGTCGGGGGCGTCGTGGTTCTCGCTGGATGTGATAGCAACTGTAGCGTCAGGGCCACCAGCATGTCTTTCACCCAATAAATTGAGCTGAAACGATTTCCTATTTTTTCCGTGGTAGGTGCTGAA
This sequence comes from Stephanocyclus meneghinianus, assembly GCA_036940045.1. NCBI lineage: Eukaryota > Bacillariophyta > Thalassiosirophyceae > Thalassiosirales > Thalassiosiraceae > Stephanocyclus > Stephanocyclus meneghinianus. The sequence goes on along the minus strand of JALLPC010000193.1, from coordinate 7,053 downwards.
TTCGTTATCATTCCCGCGAGCCCAGAGAAATGTGTTTACACCTGGCAAAATTTCAATTTCGCCCTCTTCTTTCAGCTCTTTCACGAATTTCAAGATACTTGTTCCATTCTCAAAATCGATCGTGGCATTTATGAGTGTTTGTCTCTCCCCCTCCATTGGTTGTATAGCTCCATCGTACTTTCCTCCTAGATAATATTTACCGGGGACGGTGTCTGTCATAAGTGGGTGGCCGCTAAATAAGTAGGCGTACAAAGTAAACTCAGGATACCACAGATTTAGTAAATGACAAATAGAACTGAGATCTTGGGAGCTACTTACATCACTGCCTCGCTGCCGATCATTTCTCCATTTTTACTAAATGCGAAACCAAGCCATGCCACTCCGTCGTAGGTTATCTTAATGCTTAGACTGCAGCCAATACATTCATCAACGGTTGTAACCTCCGGTACATTGACTTTATACTCAAGCAAGCAATCATCTGATATCTCGTATTGGCACATTTCCTTGGTACAATCATTTGCATCAATTTTCTCTGTGAGTTCAGTTGTGTCATTTCGTTGATCCGAGACCTGTGAAGAATCACTTTCATCCAAAGAATCAGACTTCTGATCTGAGGACTTAGATAGATAAGGACCTTTCACTTCAACGGCATCCTTCGAAAGCAGTTCAATTTCATGAGTTAACTCAAGCAGTGGATCTTTTAACTTTAAAACCACGTCTTCGTTTTTTTTCTTTTTCTTTTCTCCCTTTTTCTGTTTCTTGATCGAATTGTAACCTGTTGGAAGTTTGCTCGCTTTTGATGACACGGTGCCAGAGTCACGATTTGGAGAGGCCGCTACCCATGCAGTGATTATCAAGAAAGAACACAAGCGCATATTTTTTCTATTTCGAGTTTTAACTGACTGGCGAAGTTATTAACTGGATTACTGTCTGGAATATGACTGGTTTGTGTAGCAGGACGAATGTTGTAGTCTTTCCCTGCAAAATATGTACTCACAAAATAATCTCTACCCATGCCGTGACTACATCATGACAGAGTCCTTACATTCCGAGTGAAAAAATAATTTCTACTCCAATAACTCACGACTACTATTTCGAAACGGAAAGAATGGTGGAGAGATGGCACAAGACACACATCAGAACCTGGGACCGTATGATTCACCCTATTAGTGTAAGTAAAGCTACACTTAATCCTGCGCATCACGTGAGTTTACCTATGTTAGTCTAGAGATCTGTATAGACGGAAGGTAGGGAATCAAAATTATCAATAGAGGTGTATAGTTTTTTTCTCTTCCCGACCGTTAAACTCTACGACTCCAGAGAGAGAGGTTGCGGAAAAATAATTTTAAATCTGGCAACCTATGGTACACTCTCACACAACATCGCAATGTGTGATAAATTATTTCTTCATCAATATGGTGGTATGGTAACCATAACATTGTACCATGATACTTGCTCGAATGATGATTACACTGCAAGTCACAAGTCCTCTGCCACAAAAATGAGACAAAATTGTGAGAATGATAGGCGAATCTTGCCAACCTTCCATGATTTCCATGCTGACAAGCGGTCGAGAACCGGTAGCGCGGTCTAGCATGCTCTCATAAAATATTGTCTAAAAGTAGTTGCGTCACGAACACCTCGAAATCCATGAAGATTACTCTCCTTTTCAACATTCTAGCAGCGGGCTCTGCGAGTATGGCAGAAGACTTTGTTCGCAATCGAAGCAACGACAAGAATATCTCCGCTTCAGTTGAATCTACACCAAAGCAAAAGGAATCGAGGAGGAACAAACGTGGCATCGGTAAGAGAGTGCTTCGAGGCTCAGCCCAGAGTGAATGGATCGGCAAAAGGGCATTGAAGGACCACAAAAAAGATAAGAAAGACGCAGACTCATTCATAGTACCCAGCCAAGGCTTGAACTACTTCGTACCAAATTACCCCGACAAACAGATCAACTCGAAGTTTTTCAGCAAGTCATCAAAGCCCGATACTGTGGAATACACCAGACCCAGACCATACCAAGCGGAACCTTTTACCGGAAATTCGGAAGAGCCAGAGCCAGATCACGACGATAACCTGAAACCAGATGGCGACGAAGAGAAAGCAAATGCAGAAAAAGTCAACGCTCAGTTTGCGGAAGAGACTAATGGGTGGTTACCTACACCTGAGCCTACTTCGGAACCTACGCTTGAACCAACTCTGGCATCGTCTGAGCAGCCTACTCTTGAGCCAACTCTCACACCAACTCTCACACCGACGCTTACGTCATCTTACGTTCCCACAGCGTCGTCAGGGAAGTCTTCATTTACGCTTGTGACAGGATCACCTACTTTTGAGGAGACCGGCGTCCCAACTTTAGTAGACGACGTTGTCGATGAGAGCTATAGTTCAATGACTGGGGCTCCCACTTTGGAAGAAACTGGTTTCCCTACTGCAGCCGATCCGAATGTCAGTGAAAGCTCTACGTCCAGCACTATTTACATTGGGACAACACAAAGCTGGGATGAAGGATCCACACATGAAGCCTGGGGCCCGTCGAAACCTACTCGTACACGAAGCCCCTCAAGCTCAGCACCTACTCAAAATGTATCAACAGCTACGCCTACATTGGTTGGTGCATCTTCGCCACCAACGAACTCATCTGATGCCACGACGATCAGCTCTTCCCCATCGCGCATGCCCGACACGAATGCCCCAACTGCGAATTCCGAAGATTCTACCTACTCCCCGACATTATTGCTAACGAATAGTCCGACGTATGGTGGGGACACTTCCAGTTATCCCACGATGAATCTCGATGCGACAAACACATCATCAACACAAGCAGGACATGAGGTTACTTCGATGAGTGGTGATGAATCTAACTCATCTGTCACCCCAACATACTACCCTACCAAATGGACCGTCATCCCTACAAGTTATGGTAGCTACTCTCCTACGACCTATGGAAGCAGATCTTCAACTGCTGCAACATCGATTGCAGCAACTTCGACTAGTGCGTCTTCCACTGCCGCAGCGTCCACGAGTGCCTCTTCTACCGGTGCGACAGTAACTGGCGTTACATCGACTGGTGCGACGTCGTCTGGTGCAACATTGAGTCGATCGGATTGCATCAGCGACTTCTGTGAACAGCAATTAACCTCAGACTACTTGATGCAATATAAGGTGAATGTTCCAGAGGGTAGTAGTGTCGAGGAATGCTATCTCTGCAGTGTTACTATCAGATTGACTTATGAAGGTGATGCATGGCTTGGGTTTGCTTTTAGCACAGATGGGCAAATGGTTGGAAGCCAGGCAGTCATGTAAGTTTATTCAATGTGCGATTGACCGTGGGCTAAAAATTACATTGATGTTTTTCTAACGCAACGGTTTTTAAAAGTGGGAACCCAATGTGGGGAACTGAGCCAGGCAAGTACAATCTTGGAGGGAAGTACGACGCTGCTATCCAGCCAATGGACGACAGCAAACAAACTCTTATTGATGCAAGCATAGAAACAGTTGATGGTCACACGATCATGACCTTCACGAAAATGCTACATGAGAGTGACGAGATAGAAATTTTCCCCGGCGATAACACATTTCTGTGGGCTCATGGACCCGATACTTACACAAGTTATCACGGTGACAGTAAAGGGTCGTTTAACTTGAATCTTATCCAGGGTTAGTTTTTTTCACCATACAGAAGGAAAAAAGAGTTACAAATAGGGGCGCCAACACGAGGTCTTGAGACAAATTCCTTTCGCGATCAAGTGTTGGGAGCGAAATGAACGAAACGCTTCAGGAGTGATTCCTCAGCGCACTTTTGTAACCCATTCATGGGCGAAAGCGTAATAAGGAATAAAAATCGAAAGGTCCCGGTGGAGTAAAGCTAAACGTTTAAGGCAGTGACAACGTATATTCGAGCGTTTCTTTCTACACGTCAAGAGCCGCACTTGGAAACTCTGTCTTAAATTGTCTTGCCGGATTGTGGATATATATATATATAAGATAAACAAAATGACTGTTACATTGTGCAGCTGTACTTGTAAGTTTTGCAGGTCACCTTTTTCGATTGGATCATGAATGTCAGTCATTGAGTCTGATAACGCCCTCTAAGATGCTGACATGGAATATGGTAGATGGCATTATTGCTGGAAGTGTTTTAATTGGAAAATGCACATGGATTACGAGTAGCAGGGACGCGAGTTTTGATACATCATATCCGAGAAGAAGGAAATGTATCAGTGGTACACACCATTTTGGGGGGACAGAATAAAATGATGAAATAGCTGGAAAAGTGAATCAAAAAGACGAAGAAAGTAAGCTGCCAAAGTGAAAGAGTACACACTTTTAGAAAGAGCAAACGGTAGATGCTAGATACAAAGTAAGTTTCAACTCTGATGGCAGAAATGCAGCTGCAGAGAGGGTCAGTGAAACAAATCCTCTTAGGAACGAAGGTTTTCTTGAAAGCATATATGTCTCGTTTGGCTCGGGGAGCACTGGCAGCGTAATCGAATTGCTTTATTGAGTGAAGAGAACATAGCTTGGCTATTTGTTTGCCCTCGTGATAAGTAATTGAAGACGATGAAGAAACGTAGTGCACGATGCGCCAAACATGTCAGCGGCTCATAAAAGAAGGAAACGAAGCTAACAATTCATATGTTGCCACACGTCCTCTGTAAAAACTTCATAACCACCAATAAACAGTTAGTTAGAATACCATAAGCATATTTCAGTGTAAAATAAAAAGCAAAATCCCAACCCTATCACAGTTGCGCTTTCAGAAAAACTCCCACCGACTTCACAGCGGCAATAGCAGCAGTGAAAAATACTGCTACTACCGATGCTAAAATTGCCGAACCCATCCGAGCCCCTCGTTTGTGTTCATCAAGTAATCTTTTCGGGAATGCTTTCGTATCTGCATTCACTCGTTCCAAAAGACGGGCGTATGTCTCTTCCCCTGTCCCTTCTTCTACGTTCATCGCTGTCAGTGTGGATCTCGCTGTATTCGGGTAATCCAAACAACTGACGCACAAATCCGCTATTTGAGAATGAGTAACAGCGGATACTGGCAAATCGCGCCCATTGTCTACCAAAGCCAGCACTCTCCCCTTAGGAATATCTTCTCGTCCCATAACGCCAGGCCTAACGATAGTGTAATCAATATCGGAATCACGAAGTAATTGTTCCCCTTCGTAATTCCAAGCTTTGGCCATATGTCCCAGCATGTTGATCAGAATCGAAAAGAAGCCGAAGGGATCCTCGCCTTTCCCTGTGACTCGTACAATTCGTTTGCAAGTTGTCGATTCTTTCGCTGCATCGATCAAATTCCGAACGGCTACATAATTTACGCTTCGGCTATGTTTGGGGTCTGATTCCGGCAGAAGGCGAAACAACGATTGAAGTGGGGGCGGTTTCGCTGGTCCGTGGAGAGCTAGTACAGCATCGCACCCTTTCAGGAGGTTTTTACATGATATTTCATCGGTGACATCTCCTTCTACCATGGTCACGCCAGGCAGCGAGGCGAGGAAAGAAGCAACTTGTGCGGGCGTCGCGTCCTTTGATATTGATGGCGAGACGCTTGAATCAATCTGATGCCGGAGGAGGCATTGGGTAGGAATTCCTCTAGATGATAGAAGTTGAACGGCTTCCTGCAAAGTTAGAAAAAGATAAGATCACACGTTGTGACACAATTATTCAGCATTGTCGGGAAGCAAACGCGCGGATCGCTGGCAACAATGAAATGCCGGCTGCAGTCGCCAGCAAACTCCCGACGTCCGACGAATCCATTCGAGACTTACTCGACCCAAACGACCCGTGGTGCCCGTGACGGCGACCCTCATAGAGCTGACGATTGAAACGGATAGGACCAATAAGATACTCTTGAACAAACAGAAGCATTTTAGTGTCATGGTGGTTGAAAGAGGATGAAACTTCGAGTGAAACCTGTGGAAACCATGAAGTGAGCTAAAGAGATACCGAACTGACTCCGAACTGAGTCCACTGCAATACCTTTACGGGGGGAACACACTAAAAAGATATTCAGACTCGCGCACAGTGAATTTCAAAAACTTATATATCTTGAAGGTGTATTGTATTGGACCCATATTGTACCGTAAGATAACAAGTCTGTAAGATTGGAGCTAAGATCTGCGACAATTTATTAGTGTGTGGTATGCTATGGTATCGTATGGTACCTCCAAGGATTGTTTCCTGTTGCAAAACAACCAGTTTGTTTGTGGGGGTTTGCAAAATAACTACTTGACCTGAGACTGTTGCTACAATGATTATGCATTACACTATCAGGCTAAAACCAATATATGATGAACTCTCAACTGCAGCCCACAGCTCTGGGCTAACACATCAATGATGTTATTATTGGGTAGACTGATACTCATTCAAAAGAAAAGAAAATTGTGATGCGGTACTCGAGAAGTAAGTAACAAATCTGACATATGACATCTACCAACAGGGAGAATTCGTTGAAAAACAACGATAACTTCATCTTCATAGACACAACAAGGATCTCGAAGCAACCATCCCCCCTTGGCACGAACATTCTTCGAACCAGACTTGACAAAACTCGGATATTCACCAATATCTCAGGTTAAAATATTTAACACGTGGCTTCTTGTTGATTCCTCGATCTATCCCCCGGAGGGCCTGGTCCAAAAGAACCATTCTCCTCCCCTCCCTCTTCCTTCATTGGAATCATCTCCCCCGGAAACATGTGAGCCGGCGGATAATAGTATCCCATGTGCGGCGGAGGCGGCGGGCCACCGTTGGGCATGGGAGGAGGATGAGGAGGGTAATGTCTCTTATTCGGAGACTCTCCATTGTCGTCTTCGGGGTTCTCTTCGCGATCTCTTTTGGATCCGGAGGGGATCGAGTCTCCTCTCGCTCTACCTCCGTGTTGGGGAGTGGAAGGGTGGGGCGGATACCCTCCGTAGTAGTTAGGATCGAACATACCCGGTGGATAGGGATAGCCCATGGGAGGAGGGGGGGGAGGATGAGGAGGACCATTGGGAGGCTGCCCCCCCGGCCCGGGAGGCGGCGGGCCCCATCCCACGA
>JALLPC010000192.1:0-15911 GCA_036940045.1 Stephanocyclus meneghinianus | reverse complement strand
TTGTGTGCACTGCACACCCTTGCACACCTCTCACCCATGGTCACACCACAGTGCAAACCTCAACTCTGGATAGAGAGAGTTAGGAAATAAATTATGTTATAATAATTCAACTAAATAAATTCACAGATTTTTGGTGTAAAAGTGAATATATTGTATTTACATTCAAAATTCAAGACTACCAGCCTTTTTCCCTTATGGTACCTTCATCCTTATTTTTTTGTTACAAAAGGGGCGCGACGTAATTCAACTTAAACGGTATTGGGTGTTGGCTTATAGGTATTTCCGTGACTACCGCCAAAATAGGGTTATACCTGTCGCCTTGCTAATTCTCCTCGATCATTTTGATCTTTCTTCAGCAATGCGTGACACTTGTACCTACGCTGCCGAGACGACTCACAGCTTTTGTCCCTGACGCCGTACACAAAAAGACAAACTTCCTCCTGAATCTTAAGCACAGCAATCGCCAAACAAACTGACGAATATTGGACGCTCAACTACGTTGATCCTCCAGAACAAAGTAATTAGCTGAAGATTTACTGATCGATCGACAAAGTATAATCATGGCGTCATACGGAAAACAGGAGTATTGGGAGGAAAGATACACACGGTGTGTAAAATCTGCGCGTGTGTGCTGTCCTGAATGCCCACAGCAACGTTCAAAGAGTCACGATTTTTCGTCTTTGTTATCCATATTCAGATACTCCAAACCATGCGAATGGATTGCCGGATGGGATCTAATGAGTCGCATCCTTACGCCAAACTTTCTTTGTTATGCATCCGCGCCCCCACCCTCCGGTGAAATTCGCGTCCATGGATTGAACCAATGGTCGATGGCGCACCTGCTCGGTATCAACAACGACCATGAAGATTGTGTCATTGACGAAGAGCTCGAGTACTGTGACTCTCAGTCGTCGCTGGTAACCGTCGATTTTCCTTCGCGTGACAAGGCTCGTGTGCTCAATGTTGGGTGCGGAAACAGTCACCTGTCTGCTGATATGATCTATCACGGATGGATGGACATTACCAACGTCGATTATTCCAAGGTGGTCATTGAAGAAAGTAAGGTGAAGTTCGTCGCTCTCTATCGTCAATCTGAAATCGGCGTCATTGTCGATTAATGGAACCATTATTTATTTTACATCATAAATAGTGCAATCAAAGTATGGCGGCTACTACTGCAAGGACCTGCACAGCTTTATTCAACGTGACGTCATTCCTCGCCAAACTCTCGGGCTCGAATCACGTAACGACAGCCCTCAGACCGTGTTGCGCCAAAAACCAAGAATGACATTCGAGCACGGTGATATCACAAAAGGCATTAGGCACCCGGACGAATCCTTTGACCTTGTCATTTGCAAGAAGACTCTGGACGTTATCCTTTGTTCTGCTGGATCAGCGGCCAATGCTCGTGCAATGATGACGGAATGTTTTCGTCTCCTCAACAGCAACCATGGTGTGATGATCATTCTGTCTTCAGGAAAACCAGAAGACCGCGCCGTCTTTTTTGAGAACGATCCATGGACTGGAGTTTTGAATGTCAAGTTGTCAGGCTACGATGATGAGGATTTCAAGACGAAGAGTCATGACAGGTATGCTTCAATCGTTTTGATAACATGAGAATACCCTTGGCGAAGTTGAACTCACATCAATTGAATGATAATTTTTAACGCACCACAGGAAGAACACTGACCACTATGTCTACATTCTGTACAAACAATCTGGTGCCTTAATGAAGTGAGCGACTGATGAACCCTTATGATAGTATTTGTTGCAACGACGTACGGTTTCTGTTTTCCTGGAGACGAACTAGTCTAGTTGAACCAACGAATTATTATTTGTGATGTCAAGATCTACTTCTTAACATGATTAAGAATGTTATTCCGCGGAATCTTGTTACCATTGGTGGAAGCAGAGTTAGTTCTGGCATGTGAGCACGTGCTCGGAGATTTAGTATTGGGCATATTTGAGTTGCTAAAGTATGACGTCAACGTTTTCTTCTTAGCAGCTGTATTATCGCTTGACATCGTTCGTTTTTTGTCATGCGAAGAATTAGAATTAGAAGCACAAGAAGAACCCGATTGTTTCCGAGCGGACGCACACAGAAATGACGCTATCGATCGTTGCTTCTTGTGTGGCTGGGATTTGCGCGTGGCTGAATCCTTCTCGTCTAGTGTCAACTTCTCAGTCATCTCATCAAAACTACTTTTCAGCAACACAGAAACAGCTATGTGATCGGAATAGGACGGAGGAGTATAAATCATTCCTGTATGCGGTGGGCCGAACTGAGAATCCAAGGCGCGCTGAGTCGGAACAGCTATTCCTCCACCGGCATAAGTACCAGATTCGAAAAGTCCATTGGCTGTGGCTGCCATGAGTGCGGCTTCTTCTCCGAGTGGGTTATTGTGAGATTCCTTTCCACAGCGCAGAGTTTGATTGTCGCCCTTGTCAACAAATTGCAAGAGAGGCTTGTCCACGAAAGTGAAGTCAATTCGGCCTCCTTCGTTGGAGTATCGTTTATTTGTGAACTGATGCCAGCACGTGAATCTGAATTGATTATTGATGTGTTTTGATGAGCTTTGGCAATAGAAGTTATCAATTATACTAAAGTATACGAACTCGCCTTGCTTGTGCCCCTGCATAAAAATAGCGAAACACATCTACCATTCCATCCTCTTCAGTTAGCATTTTCATCCACAAATAAGACGGCGAATCAGGATTCAATCCTGCTTCGTCCGATTCTGCGATTGTGCGTAATGTCGTTTCATCCCATATAACATTGACAACTTTAGCCATGAGTTCGGCCAATGTGTCAATACTCAAAACATTTTTCTTTCTTATGAGAGTGGAGGATCCGCTTTCTGGATCAACGTAGAACTGCTCATCGAATGAATAAGATCCAAGTGCGTCTTCAGCATTGTCTTCGTTGCTACCAAGCATGACGTATTTGCTGTCGGGAAGTTTGACACGAGCACGAAATTTATTGAATGTCTGTTTCGTGGTTGGGTTAGTTGTTAGGCATGGTATCGCCTGTAATGAGGAAAAGCGCAGAAGAGGAATATGATAAGACATCGTGAAATTGGAAAAAAGGATATTCCGTGGCTATATTCTCACTTCAATTGTTTGACAAACACTGGAAATCGTGTCCCAATGACGCTCAATATCAACTTTCCATTGTGGAAGATTACAATCTGCGTCGTCCCTTCTGGTCACTCTGATCCGCTCCAAAACATTATCAATATTGACCACTCTATGCTTCCAATAAACATCTCTCTTATCAATCTTGGCATTCATATCCCCCACGAGCACCACACGCATTCCCTCCTGCCTCTGCCTCTTCATTGCTCTTCGCAAGGCATGCAAAAACCTCATTTTATTCACCAAACCCTCGGGAGTCATCCCCCCATGAGGGACGTAGACATTGAACAACACCCAACTCCCATGATTGGTCATGACGCACCTACCCTGACTGTCTAATTCTTCATCTCTCAACGGGAAGGCATCAGCAGAGCGCACCATACCGACTTTGGCGTAGGTGACCACGCCGTTGAAACCTCGACTCTTGGCATTGGTATTGCAGCTCCAAAACGATTCATAGCCTGTCACAGAAGAGCATTGGTGGGGTTCCGATCTCGAGGCGAGGGAAGCGAGCGGAATTTTGTGTTCTTGCAGGCAGAGGATGGAAATGTCGCCGTGGAGAGCGAGGTAGGTGGCAAACGGGTTTGATTTGGAGGACGATCGAGCGTTGCCTGCATTGTCGTTAGCGTAGTCCGTGTGTATCTTTTGCAGGGCGGGTTTCAAGCCAGCAACGTTCCAGCTCACGATTAGCATTTTGGCGGTTGCGTGTGATGATCAATGAACACGATGATAAAAACTGGGGACGAGGCCCGCGGCAATGCCATAATAAGGAACAAGGTAACTTTCACAGGTATGGTACAATATATGATACGAATACATGATAACTTTCTACGTCTGATGCCCGTCTCCTCAGGAAGACCTCGAATGACAAGAAAGAATTCCCGCCATTTATTCCCACATATATATTATTATGTTACACTACCAAACCGTACAATACCATACCTCAATACCTCTCAATACAGGGAGGGCCGTTAAATATATGTCGTACTAAAAGTTTACAATATTGTACCAGAGGCAGGACAACGCTGAGCGTCTCCCAGGACCACAGGACCGACACGCGACATTGGCGCAGATTGGCGCCATCTCAATATGTTATCTGATCGCCCTCTGATCGCTGATCGCCCCAGTCTCAACTCTTGACGAAGTGAAGAAATCTGACCACCGACCGCTTCGCTAGTCTACCTGACTATAATATTCATATCCCATGACCTCACAATCACAAGGCGAAGACTACAAGCCATCCCCCTATTCCTCCATCTTACCCCGCGTTCGATTATCCAAGTCGAAGCCGAAATTAGTGCAAGTTTTGGATGTTCCCCCACTTCCGGCGAATTCGAATGGAACTTCAAATACAGCCGTTCTCGATGAGATTTCTTGTCGATATGGAGAGGATCGTGATGCACACGTGCATCATGTTGATACTGTGTCGACTACATCAGCTGGATCACGAGAAGGAAACAGTAAATTCATTCAGGTCCACGGAGCTACCGATTCACTAAAAGAACAGCAGGTTAACATCTGTTTTGCCTGCTCTAAACACGCGGCTAGATATAAGTGTCCCAAATGTTCTGCGCCCTATTGCTCAGTTCAATGCTATAGAATCCACGATGGCACTGACTTGAATCCCGAGAACAACTTGCACTTGATCGAAAAAAAGTTTTGTACAGAGTCGTTCTTTAAAAATAGAGTATTGGGAGAATATCATGCTCGTGAAGACGAGAAAGATCAAAAAAATCTTCGTGGGATATTGAATAGGATGCATCAAGATATCAATGAGGAAATGGAAAATGCAGCGAGGATCGAGAATTCTTTGTCGCAACTTTTGAAACAGAACGAAACAACTTTAGTGTCCGTCTTGAATGGATACGATGCGAAATATTCAGCTGCAGCTATTTACGGAGCCAATGATCAAATTTCTGACGAAGAACTGGCAGAGTTGGCATCCTATATATTGAACTTAGAGGACAATATTCATGAAGAAAATGAAGAAGCTTCCGTAGAGCGTTTGCAGCAGTTGAAANTTTGCAGCAGTTGAAAGATTCATTGCCCTCACACTTGCTCCCAGCATTTGAGTGGGCATTGGCGTCTGCTATTGCTAGTGGGCAAGAAATCGGTCAGGATTGCGAGTTACATTTGAACGATGATCACGAGCAGCAGCAAATTTATGCTGCGTGGAAGCCATGGTGGCTTCCAGATCTTGAATGTGCTATGGATAAGAATGATATGACGTCTGGTGAACCTACCCTTGACGATCGCATCTTGGCGATACCACCCTTACTAACTTTAATCTCCCAAACAAACAATCGCAACCTTGCGTACAACATTTTGGATGTCTTGTTTGCGACATCTTTTGCAATGAGAAGCGTATCGTCATCGTTACATAATGCCCATGCTTCCAACAATGCAGCAGATTTGCTGCTCTCTCAGTCCCTTGTACTCTCAAGCGATTCAATGTATGAAAGTGTTTACGAAGCAATGGCTTCATGTGCAGAACATTTCGTCCAAATGAACAAGACGCATCGCATTGGGGACGGTGCTGCGTTATCCTGGAATACGGTTGCTACAGATGTTGCGTTGATATCCTGCAATCGTCGTTATGTATTGAGGCTGTTATTCGAGGCAGCAGATCTGTTTGGGTTTGGAGTAGATTTCATGAGAAATTATGTCAAATTAATCCAAAAGAGGGGCAACAAGGATGAAGAAACATGTAAACAGAAAAAGAAAGCGATAGATGAAATCAAGCGACAATATAAGCTTGTCCTGAAGAAGATAGAGTATTTCCAATCGTGGTGTTCTTGTATGTGGAGTGTGGACTTGAGTCGAGATATTTCTCACGAGGTTGATGCATTTGTTAAGCATTGGAAAATGCCTGAACGAGAAGTGAAAGAGTCTCAAATCGAGTCCTTGCTGGGAAGCATGCTTGACAAAAAGCGTTACATTGGGATGAAATATGACAGCGCCTTTGGGCCGGGTAAAACCATGTCTCCTTTTCCAATTGATGACGACTAACTTGCAGTGTGTACAAAGAAAAAGTAATACTCAAAACATAATTTTGCGAGCTAAGCACTAGCTGCCTGGAATCATCGAAGATATACATATTAGCTCTTATCGAATGTTGAATGCATGGATCTTACTTTATAAAATGGAAAACCTTCTGTAAAGCGACACTAAAGAAAGTCTAGACTCAAATCGTCGTAATCCACTTACTCGTCAGCATTTGCGCGACTCGTTAACAAGTAACAGTGTTTGAGAGAAAAATCATATGCTGCCAGGTGAAGTGTTTCGAGGATAATTATCACTTTGCGAACCCATTGTTGACACATTATCCTCATTTATTTTTCTTTGGGCGCTAAAAGAAGTGTTTTGGGCGAGACCAAGCTTTCCCATCAAGGAATTCGCCGATGCTTCTTCGTCTATGCTAAGCTGCTTTGCCTTGCCATCTCCGCTGATGTCTCCGATCTCGGTACATTTATACTGCGCGATGTTGGTAAAAAATCCCGTTGCACAAAGTGCTTCGTTGCGTTCTTCTAAGGCGTTGGCGGCTCCTGGCAGTCGATTTACAATCGTCCCACCGACTACCAGCGACGAGACGACTCTTGTCTTTGAAATAATTCCTCGCCGTGTCAGCGAATGTGTGTAGGCCCAAACTTTTACTGTAGCCTCCAATAACAACATCAAAAACAGAAGAGGTCCGTAGAGGAACTTGATCCATGTCCCAACAACAGCTGTACCCATCATAGTCACACTGATGCATCGAAGGTAAAGGAAATGAGCTTAAACTACAACTCACTTTTCGATTAGATCAGTCAACATCACTTAGTACAAATTTCTACATACGCTAATTTCCTATGTCTACACGCAGGAATTAAATTGCCACCACCATTTCCGCCGCCAAAACACCCCCACGAACATGACTTCCCCATACAAAAAATGGAAATCGCTCATCGTCACTATCCACACCATCTCGATAGCAGTATTATGCATTAATTGCATCGATATTCTTCCGCAGACACCTGAGATCGCATTCCCCACCATGGCACTACTTAGACGACATCAATCTTCCACAAACACCACACAGCATACCTCCTTACTAATCCCACCGCTCCTTACTAGCAGTTCCCACCGTACACTTCACCTCACACGCACACCCCCGGTATCCCACGAACATGACACCTCTCCCCATCTCCTCGCAGCCTCACATCCACGAGACCCACCGCAAGACCATGTTGATCTCACCATCAAACTCTTCCATACTACTCGCTCCATCGCAAAACGCCTACAAAAAGCCATCATCTCTCCTCACTTTTCCCATCGCAGCTCTCGGTCAAAACAAACAACCAAAACATACCGAAATTCTGCACTCTCCGAAACTATGCTCACCTCGAGATCTCAAACCCCAGCTGCGAAGACACGATCGTCTACCCAAAAGAAGGGGAAAACTCCTGCTCCACTCCCCGTCCCACAAGTCCTCCCGGAGCCACTCCCTCCCGCCCCAAATTCTCCCGCTCCAGACAAAACTCCTATACCCATGGATGATCTCCCTGCTTCTTTTCCCACGCCAATGGATACTTCCGATCCACCTCCACAACTCCAGCTCTCACAAGAGGACTCCTCGAATATCAACGACATACTCAACGGTATAAACAACCCCCGTCTTCTCCAAGATACAGAGGGCCAAGACATCGTACCCGAGGGATCCCCATCCAACTCGCCTGCCAAAAAGAAATCAAAACCCTCCTCACCTGAAAAACAGGAATCTGTCATTCCCTCCTCAAACTCACACAAGAAACGCACTAAAAAACGCTCCTCGTCGACAAATCCCGCATCCGTGCTCAAACCCAGCAAGTATTCTACCTCTCCTGGTCCCTCCGAAGACAAACTTCCTCCCACGCCACCCCACATCCATAAAAACAGGAAAGTTCTGATCGAAATATCTGTAGATTTCGGTAAAGAAAGCCTCTCACAATTCGACGGCGACAACGGCAAAAAGATGGTATTCGCCATCCAGCAACTCATCCTCAATTTGAAGATTGCAGAAAAAACAGCCATCATTAACCCCACTGACGACGATTCCGAAGACCCACCGTTAGGCGGTCTATCTACATCCCCAGTACCCACAAACATGACTGCTCTAAGCAACTACATCAAGGGTCTCAACCCTCGATCCTTCCAATCCAACAAGACCTCCCACGACGCCCAGGCAATGGATACAAGCACTCCAAGACGCTCCGCCCTCGCGTATGGAGTAATCTCGATCTCCTGCGATAAAGACCCCGAACTGCTTGTAAACCAAATCTCTTATGAATGGGCCAGATTTGGGACCCAGATGAAAATCAAGGAACTACAAGCAGTCGAGACGATCACCCCAGTCGCCATCTATTATGTTTACGCTTTGACACATCGTCAAACACTAATCGACGAACAAAGGGATATTTTCAAGGAAGCCCAGAAGAAAATGCATGAAGCAGACTACTTCTTGGATCATGATCTCCCAATGAACTGGGGGTACAAACCTCTCCCACTTTGCAGTTTGCGAACCAACGTACCCCGCATCCCCAAGCATTCCGAACCAGTTAATATGGCCAGACTTCCTTCGAACATCCAAACCTGCCGCAGGGTACTCCACCTCGAGATTGACAAAGCAGATCTAGAACTCGTCACCCACTTAGTCAATTTCTCCAAGTCGCAAGGCCTGTATAAAAGATGGTGGGGCTCGCATGCCCACCCCACCGAAGGGGTAGACTGGCAATCCCCTCCAGGAGATATTAAACGTGCTGCGAAGTTCGCAGTTAAAACTACGAATTATAACGCCAGCATGACGAGTATCGACGTCTATGGCTTCCTCGATCTGAACGATTTCATTGAGGTCAAAAAACCCGACGGTTCCATCATCAAGTCCCTTACAGGAAGAGAAGTACTCACCTCATTCTTCAAATTCGAAGACAACTCTCCTCTTATAGCAGAAGTTCATCAACAAGTCCCCCTAGGCTCTGCTTCCTTAGTATACCCGAATATCCCCGAGGGCGAAAAGCTTATCATTGGCCTCGCAAAACAAGTCGCAGCCTTCACATCCGGCCACCTCGGAGATCAAAAGGTTGACCAGCAGTTCATTAAAGACTTCCTCAAGATATTTGTTGACCCCCAACTCATCCATGAAGCCACACAATGCGAATGGGACTCCAAAACCCAAACTCTCCTCACCCCTACAGAACTCGCGGATGATTCTGCTGCAGGCGGCCTCGAAGACCAAGGCTGGTGGAAAGACGTTGTCCTGCAGTACGAGTCCCAAAAGGGGCAAGGAAAACGTGCCTATGCTGCCCCTCAAGCCCTGTTCGACTTAGACGGGGCACAATCGGTCAAGACTATGCATGAGGCGAACGATAACGCCAGTGGAGACCAGTCACAGGAATCCTCAAAAAGAGTCCGCATCTCCAAAGAGACCAAAAGCAGTGACAAAACTATGACTGACAACTCTGTGAGCAGCGTTGTTTCAGACGAGGGCCGCGGGCGCCAGCGGTCGGGACACACACCCCCAAGTGTTGGAGTACGGGTAGATCAGGATAGTGAGGAATCGGAAAGGAGCGTTGAGGAACTCTCATCGAACGCGTCCACGGCTAGTGATGCCGATCCCACTGACGATCTATCCGGAAAGTCCGGATAGTCGGCAGTTCCACCGGCTCCTCCACTACGGGAGAACCGGTGCACGGGGCCGCAAGTAGTATGTTAAAATCCTCCAACGGCAGGAGGTCACAGCGCAGAGCGCAATCTTTTCGTCGCAATAGCTCTACAGGGAGAGCTATTTCTATTCTAGAAGAGACTGGGGTCCGCCGGACAATTCACCACCGCGGCCGTCTCAACCTCATCACACACACAGCAACACTTAATGCACTGGAAAAACAGTCTCTACGATTCGCCAACAGGCAATTAACACCTAACCAACTCGACTTTGAGCTGACCACAGCTGCCCTCACCAACTCCTCCAATGTCCCATCTCGCACCTCGCCATCTGTATCTTCCTTATCACAAGACCATGACGAAGTTTCTCTGTTTGTTCAACAAAACCAAGAACTCTTAAGCCCAATTGGACTCATCCCATGCTCGAAACGAGAAGGCTCCACCAGATTGTATTATGAGAACCTGAACGGCATGCCACCACATATCTCAGGTAACGCCAAACTGGAAAAAATCATGGGCATTATCGACGACATGGAAATTGATGTTTTCGCATATAACGAACATAAGATTAACTTCTCTCACCCGGAGAATAGACGCTCTGGCCTCTCAAAACGGTTCAATGGCGGCGAAACTCTCACACAGTCCACAGGAGGAAACTTCTCTCACCCGGTCACCAAAACCTTAGGCAGACGAATGGAAGGCGGCACTGGAATGACAGCCTACGGCGAACTCGCAAGTCTATACCGCCCAGACCTGTCAGGAATGGACTCAGCAGGGCTAGCCAGATGGTCGTACATGACTTTCTCCGGAAAAGAAGGACACGTCACGACCATCATCGTAGGTTACAATCCATGCAGGACTTCTCCATCCCAGCCATCCACTTCCTACCAATTACAGCGAGCTTACTGGACGGTGGCCAAGAAAGATCACACTTGTCCCAGAACTAAATTCAAAGAGGATTTAATTTCCCAGCTCGTTACATGGAGACTAGAAGGAAGAAGACTGATTCTATGCTTAGATGCAAATGACAATGTCTACACTGGCCCTTTAGGAAAAGCCTTGGTCAACCACCCGGACCTGGATCTTCGCGAAGCCACCTTAGCATCTACGGGCACACATCTCACTGCCACACACTTCAGAGGTTCACGTCCAATCGACGCTATCTGGACGACCCCTGACGTCGAAATAATGAATGTGTGTGCCATGCCAATTGGATATGGAGCCGGTGATCACAGAGCATTCATCCTAGACGTCACTTCTCGGTCGATTGTCGGGACAGATCCACAACCAATCAAACGCCCCGCCGCCAGACGCTTGAACACCAAAATCCCAAGATGTTCTGACTCGTACATCCAAACACTCGAAGCTCAACTCCTTCGCCACAAGATCATACCGAAACTTCAAAACCTCAGCACATCCTCATACTCCACACCCATCCTTCAAGAAAAACTTGACGCCATTGATACAACTGTCTCACAATTAATGCACAACGCAGAACGTCACTGCAGGAAACTCAAGTCAGGTCGCATTCCATTCTCACCGGAAGCCTCCCTTTGGATTAAGCGCACCCTATGTTATCGAGCGCTTCTTCGGTACTGGGCAGGAAAAATCAAGAACAAAGGAAACTTGATACGCCAAGCCCGCCGGTGCCAAATTAAAGACCCGATGACTCTATCCATTCACACAATCAGGGACCGCCTACAAGAATGCAAGAAGCGTTGCCAGTTTTTCACCAAACATGGTCACCGACATAGAAGATCCCACTTAAACGCAAGACTCCACGAGGCCAAGGACCGAGGAGACGAAGCAGCTGAGAGAAGAATCCTCCAAATTATTCAAGGGGAGCGGGACCGAGCCTTTTGGCGAAGGCTTAACTGGGCATTAGGCAAAAGGCAAGGATGCAGCGTACGGGAGGTGCAAGTGGAAGAGCAGGATGGATCTATTACCGAGTACAGCTCTCAATCCGACGTGCAAAACATCATTTGGGAAAAGATCCACCGCGAACGTTATCATATGGCAGAAGAGGCCCCGATTTGTCAAGGCCGACTGAGAGGCGAATTCGGGTACAACGCAGCCACCCCATCAGGCGACGCGGTCCTAGAAGGATCATATTCTATTCACCCAGACGAACACTCCGGCACAAAACTACTTTTCGGAGCAATTGCTAAAATCCGAGAACAAATCCCACCAAACTCCATCCAACAAGTCATTACTCGCCAGGACTGGCAATACACCTGGAGGCATAAGCATGAGGCCACTTCATCATCCCAATCCGGTCTCCACTTCGGGCATTACGTCTCCGGAGCAAGCTCGGACCTGATCTCAGATATCCATGCACTTAAAACCTCTCTCGCTCTCCACCATGGGATCGCCCTCGCACGCTGGAAGAAAGGGTTATGCGTCATGATTGAAAAATCCCCTGGGGTAAAGCTCCTCTCTAAACTTCGGGCAATTCTACTGATGGAAGCTGATTTTAACGCGGCTAACAAAATAATCTTCGGGCAACGCATGTTGGACAACGTACGAAAGTACAAGCTCATGCCTGATGAAATATTTAGCGAAAAACAGAGGATGGCAGAAGATGGAATTCTCTCAAAGATCCTCTTTTATGACATCTCCAGACAACTCCGGGCACCGGCAGGTCTGGCCTCAGTAGACGCGGCGAATTGCTATGACCGAGTGGCCCACGCTGTGGCGTCCCTAGTTTTCCGAGCGGTAGGAGCCCAACTCCCAATGACACTCACCATGCTCACCGCTATCCAGCAAATGCAATTCTTTCTCAGAACCTCTTTCGGCGATTCCGACCATGCCGTGGGGGCTCGCATACACCTCAGCACCCAAGGATTCATGCAGGGAAACGGAGCGTCACCGGCAGGCTGGACAGTAGTATCAATCTCGATTTTACACGCTCATAAGGCACAAGGACACGGCGCATCATTTCTTTGTCCGGTTAGCAACACACACAAGGACCTTGCATGCATCCTGTATGTAGACGACACCGACCTGCTCCAGATGAGCCAAAACGAGGATGGGTCGATCACAGACGCCCACTCAGCCCTGCAGTCAAGCATCACAAGCTGGGGCAACCTCCTTATCGCCACAGGAGGAGCACTAAAGCCCCAGAAGTGCTTCTACTATCTGATTGGATACAGATGGGACTTAAATGGACAATGGTCTTATGCGGAACAGACTACCACCTCCCCCCTGCATGTCACAGTGCCACAACCAGATGGAACTCAAGTCAATATTCAACAGCTACCAGTTACAATACCCAGTACAACTTTAGGAGGAACAACCACCCCCGCAGGCACCCAAGCAGCATTAGCCGCCATGACGGAAAAAGCACTTGCCTGGGCAAGCCAAGCGCGAAACTCCGGACTACGCCCAAGAGACTTTCACATCAGTGTCAATAGAAAATTCTGGCCTAAACTTAAGTATGGGCTTAGCGCGAACACATCCAAATTTCAAGATCTTGTCTCGGCTATGCACAAACCATACTTCTGGATGGCACCCATCGGGGGACTCATCCGTTCAGCGCGGAGGGAAATCAGATCACTTGACACGGGGTTTTACGGACTAGGATATCCTCACTGGGGCATTGAAACCCTGATAGAAGCATACCGAAAGTTTTACACGCACTACGGGACGACTTCGGTCTTAGGAGTACAGTTGCAAATGTCTCTGGAACTTTTAATCTGCGAAGTAGGCATATCGGACCAGCCGTTCCTGTTGAGTTATAAGAAGTATGGAGAATACGCTACGGAAGGTTTCTGCAAGTCCTTATGGGAAAAATTAGACCACTTTCACTGTAGACTGTTCCTTGATCACAATATCTTTCACCCTCCTAGGGAACACGACAGGTGGATGATGACAGCCCTGGAACAAGCAGGATACTCCCCAGAAGAATGCAGGACTCTCAATTTAGTCCGACTTCACCAACAAGTGCTATACGAGTCAGATATCTTCGAAGCAGATGGACGCTCAGTCAATTCAAAGTACCTCACCCCGCGACCAACAGGTACCCAATGGTCGTCCTACCGATTTGGGAAACAACACCCACCCCCAGCAGCGTTCCGTTTATGGAAGGACGCTATTTCTCACCTCACTCCTGGAGGGCGACGCAACCCAAAACTCGGATCGTTCCTTCACCAACCCCACATCATATGGCCATGCCGCTACGATCAAGATGAAGATGTCCTCCTCTTACATCGGCAGGATGTTTGGGAGCTCTACCGCCGACAAGGTTCCACCAGACAGGCACGTAATTCTCCCTACGAACTGGTTGGTAACATTTTCCCCCCGTCAGAGTCACTGCCCTTATGCTCAACTCGCTCTTCTGGCATCAACCAGCTCATTGTAACATCCCATACCCCGCCACCACCTACCCCACAGACCAGCCACCACTTCCACGCCGTCCTCACTTCTTGGTCACACAATCACTGGTGGGAGGGCCTACAATATTCCGGCTCCGGCACATGGATATACCAATCAATTCAACGGGGCACCCTGGTGTGTGTTTCGGACGGATCCTACATTCGAGAACTACACCCACTCGTCTGCTCCGCAGCCATCATCATGGAGTGTAGTGAGAGCCACCACCGACTTTCCTTTTCCACAACCGATGTGTCCACCTCTGCCAATGCCTTCAGGGGAGAGCTCATCGGCTTACTAGCAATACACCTGATCCTACACAGTATCCATAAGTCTCAACCAGAGCTCACAGGGTCTGCAAAAATATACTCAGACTGCACTGGAGCCCTACGTACTATTTCCTCGCTCCCTCACTCAGGTATACCCTCCAAGTGGAAACACGCAGATCTATTAAAGGTCATGTCAACATATGGACGAAAACATCCATTCTCCCTCTCCTACCACCACGTTAAAGCACATCAGGACGAATCAACAGACTGGCACAAGTTAGCGAGAGAATCACAGCTCAACTGCGCCTGCGACTCAGAAGCCAAACGCAAAATAATGGAATACCTGCCAACCCCACAAGTCACATGTGCCTTCCCTCTAGAGCCCTTGGTCATGATCATAGGACATCAAAAGATCACATCCGACTCTGACTCAAATCTCCGTTACTTTGCACATAAACAAGAGGCAAAATCATTGTTCATAAAACTCAGTATACTTACAGCAGAAGCCTTCGCAGAAGTTGCCTGGACAGAGGTCCACTCCACATTGTATAAGCTCCCAAAGATGTTCCAACTGTTTGCGGGAAAGCAAGTGTTTGGAGTGTTGGCGGTACTCGGGAACCTGTCAAAACAAAAGGAATACGCACACCTAGGTGAGAAATGTCCAAACTGTTCCTCCTGCAAGGAGACAACAAGCCATCTTCTACATTGCCGCGAAATAGGGAGACTAAAATGTCTCAACATGATGATCCGTCAAGTCTCGAATTGGATGGAAGCAGTGGGCACGGCTCCGGAACTAGCAAGCCTGATCTCGGACTATCTCACAACCAAAGGCACCCTTCTTCAACACCTCCAACCAACCCAAATCCTCCCTCAATATTCAGCCTTCGTACAATCACAAGACGCAATAGGTTGGAGCAGAATGATGGAGGGGATGGTTTCTAAAGAGCTCCTCGCATTGGACCCCATCGAAGTTCTAGCCCCATCATGCAAAATCTCCCAAACTGAATGGGTTCACACGCTTATTCGAAAACTCCTCGAAGCAACACACGGGGTTTGGATCTACAGGAACATAACGATGCACGATAAAATGGCAGGACTCGTTGCTACAAAGGGAAAAGAGCAATTGATGCAAGAGATTGAAAGACAAATCGAGCTAGGCGGCGAAGGGCTCGCAGAACAGGACAAATGGATGCTAGAAATAGACCTACAGTCACTAGAGACCTCCTCAGGAGTACACGAAAGTTATTGGTTGTTAGCAATTCAGACAGCACGCGCACGTTTCAATTTGGCCCAACAAACAGATCAGAATAATTCATAAAGCTCAGCTTTATATGCCCAGGGACGATCAATCCTGGAAGGAGAGGACACCCTCTCAGGTGGTTGCGACCACAACGCTGCGGACTCATACTCCACGGCGTACGAAGACTCCGGAACGGTTAAATATGTCTAGGTAGAATTATA
>JALLPC010000191.1:0-16015 GCA_036940045.1 Stephanocyclus meneghinianus | reverse complement strand
ATATTTTATATAAGTACAAGATAAAGCAAAAGAGATTTATAGAGATATTTAGTACGTTTTAAAAAGTTACGTTTTTATTTGATTTATAAGAAATATAATGTTTATGCTTTAATGATGAAAAGTTTGTAGTTTAAGCTCATTTCCTTTACCTTCAGTAAAGAAAAGAATCACTGTTTCACAAAGCTTGCAGAAAAACCTTGTGTTGGAAGAAAAATGTTGCTAGCTGCTTATGACATCTGATACATATGTTGCTGCATGTGGAGTCTAAAGCATAAGTGCTTGTAGAGAGAGAGACTTGGGTCGATTGGTTTGGAGTCAGTGTGACCTGTGCTAACTTTCTGTTTGTGCTCTACTAATCCATAGCCTATGACTTTCTTCTGCATGAAACCCTGATTGTCCCATCAAGTGAATTTAGTGATAGGCCAAGTATCACATGAATATGGGCAAAATGTTAATGCAGGTAAAATACTGTACTATATGAGTGCTTTCATAAGCCATGTGACGATGACTCCCAAGGGGATAGGGTAAGGTGGTCTGATGTTGCATGTTGCCTCCTGTTGCTCATGTCTGTGTGCAAGAGAGAAAAGCCAATCAACAGTTCCAATCTTTTGTATTTGCATCACTACATTGTGCGGTAGACACTGCATAGTAGGTGTTTAGTGAATGGAACATTGGTGATTGTTAGTAACACACAATTCCACAATAAGTTGTTGACAAGGCCAGTAGTTTAGCAGGTCAGGCATCACCATGTTGTGTTTTCTAGAATACAATTTACTTTGGATTTTGGAGGATTCTGGATATCTTATTCTCAATGCCAAATGATGTGCATAAAGCAAGAAAGTGGATCGTTGAACTGCAGTTTAATTGTCACAATATTTTTACAATGTGAATGTTGACTAAGGTGTAGAGTATGATACAGATCATGTTGTTGCTATCCGGCTTGTGTATCCTTGGTTTTATATTTGTCTTTTCTCTTGCCCACTGTCCCTATGTATCTTTGGGAATAGTTGCCCATTCAGTCAACTACCAACAAGTAAACAATGTCTTGTCACATGCTGTTGATTATGATCATGGAAAGATATATGTTTCAATGTCTGTCCCTTCTGATGCTCGTCAGTGTTGGGATAGTTTGCTACATTGCTGTTTATTCATTGGTGAGAATCCTCATGAGAAATCCACACCTGTATGACTCTTGATGGTGGTATGACAATTTGCAGCAGTTGTGCATTTTATCTGTCAGTTACTATCTGTGTTTTAAAATGACACTTGTTAACTAGTTTTTAGGGTATTTGAAACCATGTAGATAATTCACTGCTGGAAATCTATTGGAGAAGTAAACCACTCTTTATATTGACAACACTTAATGTTGTGTTCTTTTAGGGTTTATCAATGTTGACAAGCCAATGGCACCATACCAATGTTTTGTGCAAAGCAGTCTGTATAACCTTTGTTTTGCACATATGCTTGCCTCAGTAGAAAAATCTCTCTGTGGAGAAATTTTTCCTGTTTGATGTCCTTTTGGGACACAATGTGATGTCCTTGTGCAACACAATGGTCTTTGTTGGGCAGGATTACTCGCAATTTGTCATTCTGTGGTTTCACAAGAGCAAAGTTCATAGATTCTTTGCTTTCTTATGTTGTTGCTGAGTTGAGTCTCACACATTGTGATGGATTGTGCAACAAGTAGATGCACTATAATTGGTCTTCCATTAGTCCTTTCTTCAATGAAGGGACATATACTTGTAACGTGACTGTATGCATCCCTACTGAATGGATGTCATGCTTGTCCTCCACGGTGTTTTCTGAAGTAAACCAATCAGAAGGTCACATAGGATCAAACACTAGATGTTGTTTGTCTTAGTAAAGACAGTTTCATCTTCAAGTCCACAAAAGTTACATGGCCAAGGATTCAATGTTGTTTACTGAGTCTATGCATTCTGCATTGCAAGATGCTTTACAAGAATTCAAGCATTCCGTTTACTCAACATGAGGGCTTGGTAGCTCTTGACTTTTGTTTTGGGAACAGTAGTCTTACACCATTGATTCTTCTTTGATGTCTTCTGTCTCATAGTTTATGATAGCAGCACTACTGACTTGGCACTTCCTCCTACAATTAGCCGCGAGAGAGGCAAGGTGACCATAGTCTGTTGCCCCAAGGTCTTGAAAGTACTGAAACGACCCAGTAGTCTCAAGCTCCTTGTATGAGTGATTTTTCAGCTAGTGCTAATCTGCTTTCTGGCATCTTGGTATGACTGTGGGTATTTTTCAAGATTTCTTAGTCTTTGTGCAGAGCTTGTTTATCAGCTTGATGTTCAAGCCTGAGTCTTGCTACATGGTGAGACCAACCTTGACCTAAGCCTAAAAAGTAGTCAAAACTAGACGCCTAAAAAGTAGTTGATGTTTTGCTACTTGTGGATGATAAATTTTTATGAGTTTATTTAATTGTAAAAATGAAGTGAAAAACCATGATTAAACAAATGTGCTTCATTATGGAAGAACAAAGCTGTGTAAGATTCTACACAGTTTTGGTATGTTCACACGATTGACTTAGTGGGCTGCTGTGTAGGTTACTACCTGACTTGGTATGAAACCTCAGGCAGCCTAACTTTTGACAGAAATGCTTTCCTGCTCTGATCTTGCTTGATAGAGAAGGTTCCTTAAGTGTAGCTCCTCTTGTCATAGTTGTTTCTGTGAAACATTTCTCTTGTCACAATTGTCTTTGTGAAAAATACTTGCTAAGCATGCACTTTAAATATGTTGTTTCTGAGAAACTAACATATTATGACTTTTGCATACTACTTTTGTTCAAAACAAGGAGGACCCTTAAAGCTTCCAGGTGGAAACTGATAGGGTGTACCCAAATAAGGTGTATAATTGGCCTATGTCACTTGTCCCCATGACTGGAGCATTAGTTGGCTTGCTGAAAAGTAAAGCCTCTGTGCTGAAAACTCTGATAATGAGCTAGACTTGTAGAAAACCTTTTGGTCAAGGATGAAAGTTGCAAGTCGCTGGTGACTTGTGGTGCATAAATATATAGTTATGTTGCATTTTTAAGTGTAAGTGCTTGTGGAGAAGGAGATATGTGATGGTCATTTTTTTGCCAACTTTTTTGAGTACTCTCCTAAGTCAGGATGTATGATGTACTTCCATATAACACCCTAATTGTCTCATTGTATAAATGTTGTCATAGTCCAATTATCACTTCTTATATGGAATAAATATTGTGTGGGGTAGAAGACCTGTGCTTACTATTGTATTGCTTTCATGAACCATGTGACCATAACTCTTAAGAGGATATATTTAGGTCAGTTTGGTTTGGCCAGTGCCTCTTATTAGTTGTGTTTGTATGTGCATGATTGGAATGCCGAACAACAGTTCATTCATTTGTTTGCAACACTACAATTAGGTGGTAGGTACTGCTTAGTAGGTTTTTGAGTAAATGGCGTATTGATGTGTGTTAGGATCACCAAATGCCAGTAGAATCTGCTGACAAAACCATTATTTGTTCAGCAGGTCAAGCATCACCAGTTGGTAAATGTCAATCTCTAGTGAGATATTCACTTATGGTTTGTATTCATTAAGAAGCTGGTTGACTTACACTGGGTGCCAAATGATATGCATATGGTCCAGAAGTGGAGTTAAAAAACTTTCCTTTGATTGTCATTATGTGTGTACAATGTGAATAATGAACCAGTTCCAATTTATGAAGGTGCTGATAGTACAGATTTTCTGTCTCATGCATCCTTGGTATGAGTGTTTTGTCCTTCATTTTGCTCATTCACCCCTATGTATCCATGGGAATTGGTGCCCAAATGGTTCAGCTACTGGCAAAGTGAACAATGTCAAGTCATACATGCTGTTGACAACAATCATCGGAAGGTACAAACATCAATGTCTGTTTCATTGTAATTCAAAGAGAGTCAGGATTCATCTATGATTGCATCCCTTCTTATTTTGTAGTGAGGATCCTCAAGTGAGACCATCACATTTATAATTCTTTGGAGGTGGTAATGACATTGTCACTTATTTAAATGTGCATATGCATACCATTTTGTATCTTTTTATGACTGTTGTTGGTCATTATCTTTATGTTACTTAAAGCCATACTGATACTTCTGACCTAAGCCAAATATTGGTGTAGGTTCTGATGGATAAAAACCAAACCAGCAGCACTACTTGATAATAACTAGTAAAAAAGTAACAAGGTGGAATGGTGCTGTGGGGATGTGTGGGTTGTTGCCAAACTGGTTTTATGAGGTTAATTGACTACAAAATTGATTTGGTGACAAAACAAAGTCATCATGCATTTATCATGTAAATGTGCGTGATGAATATTTTTGTAGTATGTGTTCTACAGGTGTCTTGCTGTAGACTGATTCAACCTGTAGAAGTCTACATGAATTGGTACATGATGTACCTAAGAAAGATATGTTCTGCAGGGAACATATCTTTTTGGGCTGATGCATGATTTTTCAAATGGTCTGTCTGTTGTCCATTTTTTGGTCGGTCTGGCCATTGTCCATAATCCAGGGGACACGTTCCATGTGAAACTTGTTTGTGCATCTGCGCGTGGTTTTGTATGCACATTAATTATCATGATTGCTTGCACGATCATATGAGCAATTGTGTGCCTGATCGTATGAACGATCTTTTTGGTCGGTCCATGGTTCGAACCCCTGGCCTTACAGCACGATCTTTCTGTGGGTTCATGGTTCGAACCCTAGTCCTTGCAGCATGATCTTTCTGTGGGTCCAGGGTTCAATTCCCTGGCCTTGATCGCCTGTTTTAGGCCTGTTGTATCCTTGGCATTATGTACTGCCTCCATGCTGTATGTACAGAGTACTCTGTGTGGCCATTGTATCTGCATATGATCACGGGTATGGACTATATTTATAGCCTAATCATGTTTTTACGTCTAAAAATAGACTATGCGTGAATTTCTTAATCAGGGAATGAATTAACCCTATGCTTTATTTTTAATCGCATCTGTTTTTGAGAGGAACTGCTCACTGTTAGTCTATGTGTCACCTTGCCTGATTGATACATCACGAGTGGTCTTTTGTATGGTACATGTACTAGGTGCTAAGTACAAACTCTGCTACAAGTGCGGAGTATACCCGCGTACACTGGGAACTAATCCTCAGTGACATGCCAAGGCCATTTGCTTTAGTCTACATGTTCAAAACATGTGTTGGCCCGTGAATAAATATCATTTCAACTGGCAGAGTGCTGAACTCTTTGCTCACTTGTGGTGTTGCGACTCTTGGTGTGAGGCAGCGCAACATTGTGCCATGAGTAACTTACGAAATGTATTGTGTTATGCTTCCTTTATAAAAATTTGGAGGATTGATGGACAAAGCCACCACTGACAATGTACCGACAATGGATGGACAATGGATAGTAGGACAACAGAGAGACAGTTGGAATTTAAGGTAGCATGAAGAGGGTATCAATTGATAGTGACCTACGCCATTTTCATACAAATTTTGCTTTATAGAAAAGGTCAAAGCACAATGGTTTTTTATACTGAGATAAAATATTTTTCTGAGTTAATTTTAATTGTAAAAAAATCATGATGAAGCGAATGTGCTTCATTGTGGGAAAACAAAGTTGTGTAGAATTCTACACAGTTTTGGTATGTTCACACTAATGACTTAGTGAGCTGCTGTGTAGGTTTCTACCTGACTTGGTATGAAACCTCAGACAGCCTAACTTTTGACAGAGAAGCTTTCCTGCTCTGGTTGTGCTTGATAGAGAAGGTTTTTTAAGTGTAGCTTCTCTTGTCACAATTGTTTCTGTGAAACATTTCTATTGTCACAATTGATTCTGTGAAACATATTTGCTAAGCATGTCTTATAAATATGATGTTTCTGAGAAACTAACATATTATGACTATTGCATAATACCTTTGTTTAAGACAAAGTGCAGAGGACCCTTAAAGCTTCCAGGTGGAATCTGATGGGTTGTACCTAAATAAGGTAGATAATTGGCCTATGTCACTTGCCCCCATGAATGGAGAATCAGGTGATATTAGAAAAAACCTCTCAGAGAAAGGAAAAGATGGTGCCTTTGTAAAGGAAAATACTTGTTCAAAGAATGTCCTGCTGAGTAGTGCCTACAAAGCAATATATTCAGTGTAAGAGTTTTATGGAGAGAGAAGTAAGAGTTTGTTACAGCTGTGTTAAAGTACATTTATGTCGATATGTTTTCAAA
This sequence comes from Stephanocyclus meneghinianus, assembly GCA_036940045.1. Lineage (NCBI taxonomy): Eukaryota > Bacillariophyta > Thalassiosirophyceae > Thalassiosirales > Thalassiosiraceae > Stephanocyclus > Stephanocyclus meneghinianus. The sequence goes on along the minus strand of JALLPC010000191.1, from coordinate 9,802 downwards.
GTATGGTGTTACTCTCCTGATGATAAATAATTCTGATTTTCTTCAGCATAGTCCAAGGAAAACAGTGGTATTTACTTTCTGATTTGTGGAGGATATTAGTTGGAAATGTCAGCATCATGTTGCATGGGCTGACCCCCCCCCCCCAAATGACATGTTGTTGCCAACATACCAACATTTTGGGAAAATGTCAGGAATGTTGGCATGACATGTCATCAAATTCTATCATCCAAACCATGCCAGAAAACATAATATATCATGGTCAGCCAACATGTTGACTGTTTCTTTTAGACATCAAGAAAAAATAGCAAAGTCTCACAGAAAATAATGTCGCATTGGTGTACTGTGGTGTCCAAAAGTCACAAAAACAGTATAATATGCATCAATATGCATTAAAGTACTGTTTTAAAAAAATATGACTGATAAACTCCAACAGAATAATGGCTTTAGCAGCTGTGGATCTGGATGGGTGGCCATATTACAACACATAAGCCGACATGTGACCTACCCACGAATCCAGTCATGATGTTGGCAACAGCGAAATCAGCTCAATTCCAGCCAACATTGGTGGCATCATGATGACACATGAAGACAGGTTGCCGACATTTCCAACTAAGGGAGGATACGTTTTTTACAAAGTAGCCCTCTGTTGCCAACTTTATAATCCCAATCAATGCAAGACCTGTTTTCACATTGGGTCTTGCAATCAGTTTGGTGTTGCCTAAAATCTCTTATTTTGTTCCAGTTGGCCAGGAAGGAGATATCAAACAGCATGTCCTTACCAAAAATAGCTGCATCTGGAGAGGCTTTGAGTACTGTATGTTATGTTGAGCAAATGGCCCATGCAACATCCGTTAGGAAGTTGGATATGTCACTGGGAAACACTGTGTCTGTCATGTCTAACTCAATGGTGCAGAACATTGTCATGATTACTTGATGCATCCACTTCAATATTGCATTCGCTTGGGGGTTCTAGATTCTGGTTGGTTTATGCTTAAGACGGTATGATTCACATAGTGGTTTAAAATTGAGCTTGAAATCGCTTCCATTGTCATAGACAATCTTTTGACATCGTGAGTAATGAATAATCCAGATCTTATTTATTAATGAGTTACATTGGGCTTATGTACAGAAGGGGTGATACCATGGTTGGGATTCGTAATCAATCTGTTATCTAATTTATGAGTGATAGTTGGTTAGGACCACCTGGTAGCAAACCGGTCCACAATATTGTGTGGCTCTTGCTAAAGGTCTGTCCTTAGTCCTACGTAGGACATACCTAAGGTATGATAATATCATCACACCCTCGCAAGAGTTACCTATGTTGAGGTGCTCTTCCAAATATGTTGTACTGACTCCGCAGCTGCTGCCGGTGTTTTGCGTACAGTGTTTGTGTGTTCTTGTCGAAGCATTTCCAGCATAATCATGGGAGTAAGAAATTCTTTGCGGATGTTTTTGTGATGTGTAGCTGGATGATGCTTGGTCCAATAATCCGCATAGTTTAGCTTTCCAGGTCGCCAATATATTCTGAATTGCTCCTGGCATTCTCGGTCTCTTAGCCAATGAAATCGCATATCCATTGCTTTTGTTCGTTTTGGCTGTATATTGCCATTGACGACTCCATCTGCCATTGAGTTGTCCGTTTGGAGTGGTGTGGGTGGTTGCTTGTGTCCCATTTCTTCTAGAATTATTCGTATGTATACTGCTTCTCGTGCCATGATGTAGAGTGCCCCTAATTCTGCTTCCGTTGCTGAGGACATTACATGCTTGATGATGTGTGCAATGTTTAACACAGCTCCATTGTTGGGTGGTATTTCTGCGTTGCTTGATAAAAAGAAATGACCCCCTGCCCGGCTTCTTGCTTGTGGTTCGCTGAGATAGCTGGCATCACTGTGTGCTGCTAATATCATATCGCTTGCATTGTAAGTGATGACTGCTTCCTCTTGTGATGCCAAATAATCTAATAATTGCAATGTTTGATTCATTGTGTCTGTAGTGGGTTTCGATGACTGTGATGCTATTGCGCTGATTGGGCAAAGAAGTGTTGGATCCACTGCGCGTCCAAGAAACAGAAATTTTCCACAGACTTTCTGGATGAATTTTTTCTCTGATGGATTTAGCAGTGGTGCGTTGGAAGTTTCTGTTGCAAACTGTTTCTTAGCGCCATAGATTATTCGCACTGATGGATATGGGGCATTTTGCGTGCCAGGACTTTTTCTGTGTTGAAATAGTTTGAGAGCTTTTGCTACATAACCTGGCATGGATAGGTGCACTCGTCGTCTTTCGTAGTCCCAATCCAGAGTGATGCCAATGTAACGTCGCCCATCCCATTCTGTCGTAACCGTGTAGTCCTGTTCCAGCGCTTCTTTAAGATGCAACGCATGCTCTTTGCCAACGTATTTCACCCCAAAATCGTCCACTACCAATGTGAACTGCACTGGTCTCCAGTTGTGCTTCCACAATCCTGGGATGTACTTACTTTGAAAATAGCCATGTTTATTTAACCTTTTCTCGAGTAGTTGGTTGGCTAGGAGTCCACTTTGCGGTAATCCGTACATTCCTCTGATGGCCATGATGTAGATGAAACCGTCGTTTGATACGATGCTGCGAAGCTTGTATTCCTTTATGATTTCCTGGGGAATGTCTGTCATCTTTATTCGGATATATTCAGGTCTTGTTAGCGGTGTCATTAAATAGAAATCTGAAAGATCCATTGTCATAAATTTTGCATCTGGTGTTGATACTACACTGTTGAACAGTAGCTTTGCTACTAACATATCAGCTGTTGGTGTTGCTACTTCGCCGGGGTAATTGATTTTGTCGCCACCGACGACAAAACGCGTGCGATTTGGTTCCTTCTTCTCTGGTCGAACTGTGCATACGAATTGTCCATAAGTGACGTCGTTGCGCCGGTCTTTAGGAATGTCTTCATATTTTACAAATTTTATTGTGTTTGTTGGGTTTTTTATTCGTCCGCCGACTCCATTTGCTAGTCTACCGAATTCGTTGGCAGATGAAAGACACCAATCCTTTTTGTAATCAGGGTGATGTAGGAGTTGTCTGTAGTTAAGCATTTTGCCGGACTTCTTGTCCATTACTGCCAATGCTTTGTGGACATCATTTTCGATCTGTTGGAATCTCTTACGTGCGCTTCTCAGGTTGCGAGTGGGTTGGTGTAGATAGGATGCTCGTTTTGGTTGGCCCGCTGGTTTTTGCCCGAGTTTCCGTTGGTGTTCGCTGGCGTGTTCCTTCTCCTTAGTTTTGGATCGAGTATTTGCGGCTGGTGCATATGTCGGGACTGGCACTTGGATACGCTTCCTTCGCTTCCTGATTGGCAACGCTGGTGTTTGCACCCTCGGAGCAGAATGGGGAATACTGGGCGATGGTGGTGCGACTCCTGGTGTGAGCATTGCTGTCATGGATCTTGTGGTGCGCCTGCCTTCATCTTGTGGTGGTTGACTACTTGTGTTCATCTGCACCCTCGGAAGTGATTGCGTAACCGGTGTATCCATTGTCTCTCCAGTCACCTGTTGCCTGGCTTGGTTGAGAATGGATTGCAACATGCTGATTTCACTGTTGGATGTGTCATTGGTAGCATTGTTCAAGGCGTGTTGGCAAGCTGCGATTGCATTCATGAGCTTATCCTTTGCTGATACTGATGGATTTGTGATTCTTTTGTGCTGGAATTGCACAGTGTCGCTGAATCTATCACTATTCGTTGATTTTATGTGGCACTTGTGTGTTCGGTAGTGCTCTGGTGATGTTTGGACATACCATCCATCTACGGAGTGGAAGGCCCACGTCCCTCTTGTATCTGTCTTCTCGTGTACTTGAACATTGCATCCTAAAGGAGCAAGTGGCATTTTGTTGTAATCAAATGGCCCGTTCATGTGTGCGTATGCTGAGATGGTGGGGGTCGAGTTTGACTGCCGTAGTAGATTTACTGTGATTTCTGCTTGGGGCAGCAACTTGTCCCATAACTGTAACGGGAAATCTTCTGCTGTGCCTGCTAAGATACTGAGAAAATGAGCTTTGAAATTTCTTATTGCTACCTCTGCCGCATTGCGTCGATGGCACCCTGGTGGTACTAATTCAACTGTCATGTTGTATTTGTCTCGTACAAAATCCTTCATTGCTTGAGAAATCTCGTTGTCGAGCACATGTTTCTTTGGAAAGATGCCTGCTCTGTTGAGTCTTGTCATTAAGCTGGTGTATGCTCTGTGCAATTCTGCATCTTTTCGGCTCTTTATTGGCTCCACTAAGATGCCGCTACTATCGATGTCAACCATAACCATGATGTACTTGTTGCCAGATCTTGCTTGTGTTGGGAACTGACCTGTCTGATCAGTGAACACCGTGTCTCGTACCTCGTATACTTGGGTGTGTATGTCTTGAACCTTCTTTCCTCGCAATTGTGTTGAACTTGTTGTTATGAATGGTTTTGGTTTCGTCGATCTGACGTTTTTTCTTGCTTGGTTTAGATGCCCCTTCGGGGTTTCGATTGTTTCGGGATAGTACTTTGATACATTTTTGAATGTAATGAGGGGCCACCCTATGTAGTTTCCTGCCTTGATTGCCTTTAGCCAGGTTGTCTTTACCGGGTAGCCGCATACTGCGTGCATCCATTTAATGGCTTGCTCAGTTGAAGGCAAGTCATATACGCTGTTTGCCTGTCTGAGTGTTTGCCTTGCCTTTTTGGATGCCAGTCTCGGTTTCCATTGTCCCTTGTGTTGTTGCAGTGGGATACGGTACCTGCCTTGTTCATCACGTACACCTATGAGAATAGGTTCATTGTTCACTGTGATTAGTACATCCTCCTCTTTGTGGACGCTGACACCGTCCTTGGAAAAAATGGAAACTGTATCGTCATCTGCAAGTTGTCCTACACTTATCAGTGAATCTGGGAAGTCATTGAATGTGTCGGCTTTGACTGCCGTTGCTGATAGCTGCTTGAAAGGGAGCTGCGTTACATTGACGCCTTTGCTTATGCCTCCATTTGCCACGCCGACTCGCCTGCTTGATTTCTTGAGTATGGGCAAGTTTAGTTTCTTTCTGTCCTTCTCGCTGATATAGTGATTGTCGGCACCCGAATCGAGCGACGCCATGACTGGGGCGTCATTCTTATTGAATTCTTGTAGGAGCGCCTGCTTTGCAAATGTTACATGTGTGTTGTCTTGTGAGACTTTTCTGGCCCATCCCTTGACGGTGCTTTGAAGAGCATAGCCCCAGTTTTTGCTTGACTGGAGGATGGAAGGTTTGGCTGCTTCGGGTTTGGTGTGTTCCTTGTCTATGTAGACACGCTGTGGCAATGCTGTGTTGAGTTTTGCCAATGCAGTGTGGCCATCTTCTGCCCATGTGATGGCCTTGTCCAAGACCAACTCCTCTTGTTGCTTGGCCTTGGCTTTGGCCCGCCTAGCTGCAACGCGTCTCATAGCTTTTGTTTTGAAGTTGCTGGTGTAGACATTTGCTTGTGTAAGGTTAGTGTTAGGCGGCATAGTGAGGGTGTGCTGTGAAGTTGCTTCGTTGTCTGGTGGGTCTGCGGCAAAAGCCGGCAATCTAGCGTAGATATTGCTAATTTGTCTATAAATGCGTTTTTTGGAGATAGTCGATACTTTAGTAGACTTCTTATTCCGTTTAACATCTATCCACTCGTGTTGCCCTGCTTCTGCTGGCCCACCGCGTCAACTGCTGTCTGATTCCGAAGAGCTGCTGCTGTCCTCGCTGCTTGATTGTGCACTCTTTGCATACCCACCTAGTTCTGGCGTGAACTCCTTGCGCGGCTTGAAGGTGACCTTCATGATCTTGCATACCCAAGCCTGCCTGAACCCTTTGTATTCCGGATTCCAATTGCACTTATCGAAGGGGACGTGCTCCGGATGCTGAGTTTTTCGCTTCTGTGCCTTGCAGTGAGGGCACTTGTGTTTGATCCTTGACCTGCTGCTGCTCCTGGACTTCTCGCTTTTCTTGCCTTTCTTCTTGCTTTTCTTCTTGTCCTTCTTGCGTCCTCGCTTTGTTGATCGCGTGTCGTCGCTATCCGATGCCGCCGCTGCGGTTCCGTCGTCGTCGGACGATGTTCCGTACGTTGCGCCCTGTAGCAATTGGGCGAAAGTCGAGAATTGCTCGGCTACTGCGTTGGCGGTACCCTTGCTTGGGGCCGGCGCATCCTTGAGTTGCCGGACTGCATCTGCTGCGGCGAGTTCGGCAAGGATGACTGCGATGGATGTGGTGTCGTGCACGTGTGAGTAGTTGTATCTCCTGCGTATGGTTTGAAGTGCGATTTTGAACTCCTCGCCATACTCGTGCGTTGCTGCCGCTTCCACGTTCGCGATGATGATGAGCGCGATCTGGGTGTCGTCCATGTTGACGCCGTAGGTGCGGAGGCGTGCTGTCTTTGCTCGGAGCGCTTCGACGTTATTGATGATTTTCTTGCGGAAGTCGAACCGTGTTGAGATGACGGCGACGAGATGTGCGAGGATGTCGCCAGTTGCCGGCCTGTCGGCGCCTTGAATGCACGCTTGCACCACATCGTAGAGGTGGTATTCATCGATGCCTTTGAAATCGACGCCGTCGGCGGTTTTTAAAACCGAATCGGTTATGTCTCGCCCGAATTGCAGGACGATCGCTTCCGTCGCTCCTTCCTTTGCTCCGATCACGGCCTGATTCTGCAGGTTGAGGCGGTCAGCGTGATCTTGTGCTTCCGTGCGGTCGGTGATGAGGGGCTGGACGTTGGTCGTGAGGTTTTGGGCGTTCAGTGCTGCTGCTCTCTGTTGATACAGCGTGAGCACATCTTGGGCTGTTGTGGTGAAGGTGGAGGTGGCATTAGTGGGATGTTCCGGTGCTAGGCCCGGCGTGTTTTCATCTACCAGCTTCTCCATCCCATGTCCGGGATCTCCTGGGTTGTACGTTTCCTTGAGAACTCTCTTGATGGCTGCAAAGTATTTGACTGCATCATCGTGGTTGTACTGTTCACTGGAGTTCTTGGAAAGGGTGAGACGCTTGATAGCCTCCAGTACCTGTGTCCTTGTTGACGATCGTGCAGAATAGCACGCGTCCGAAGACATTGCGCTGCGGACTTTTAAAATTAGATAACTACAGAAGAGGTGATACCATGGTTGGGATTCGTAATCAATCTGTTATCTAATTTATGAGTGATAGTGGGTTAGGACCACCTGGTAGCAAACCGGTCCACANTACAGAAGAGGTGATACCATGGTTGGGATTCGTAATCAATCTGTTATCTAATTTATGAGTGATAGTGGGTTAGGACCACCTGGTAGCATACCGGTCCACAATATTGTGTGGCTCTTGCTAAAGGTCTGCCCTTAGTCCTACGTAGGACATACCTAAGGTATGATAATATCATCATTCAAACCAAAATCATTTCTAAAACTCAATGATTATCAAACAACTGTTGCTGTACACCATGACATTGTCAAATCTCTTGCGTTTGTTTTGTCGAACCTGTTGTCGTAACCAATTTTAAAATGGACATTCTCAACACACCTCGGTTCTTCCAATATCCCATCTTTCAATGCAGCATTAAATGCTTCCCGAGTAGGACTACCTGGGTTGACGTCATCCAAAATGAAATATCCCCCTTTCTTAGTAGCTTTTGCCGCATTCTTAATATCAATGAGTGCCCCTTCATAGCTGTGATCTCCGTCAATCGAAAATATATCGCACAACAATCCATTCCTTACATTAGCGGTCCATTCTGGGACAGTTATTCTGGAATTCCCTACATGAAGGGTAAACATTCCTGGATACAGCGTATTGACATAATTCACAGCAGTCTTAGAGTATGCAAACTCTGAAAGATCAAACATTGTCAAATGAACTCCCGAATCCTTCTGGCTCGTTGATAGAGCAGCCAGGAAAATGATCACGCTGTGTCCGCCATTCATTCCAATCTCGCAAACCCGCTTCACATTACTAACGCGTTGGATAGACCTAACCCAATCGTAGTAATAAGTAGCTTGAGCGGGTCTGTTTCCCACGTGACTGTTCCCAGTCCAAGCCCGATTTTTCAAAAATGAATAGTCGTGCTGCGTTTGGAGGGAATGCTGGGACGAATGAAAGCTTTCCATGATATAGTGTGTCAGTCCCTCCATGCTCGCCATGAGGAGATCATGCTAACCTGGTGATGAAACGTCCGAACAGAGCAGACAACATACATTTTGTGGGAATGTACAATAAATGCAGCACGTATCTTCTGCCGCGTTGGTGAGTTCTCCTTTGCAACCAATCACGGCATCTTCTTCCTGCAGTGTTTGAAAAGGCATCACGACGCTCTGCATAGCAGTTTTGTCCATATCGTTATGCTGCTGTTGGAACTGCAGCTGTCCTGCGTTGACAGGGGTGTCATGATTCGGACAATGGTCACTACGGCCACCATGTCCGCAATGTGGTTTTTGGGGCCACATCAATGTGGTTTTAATACCACATCACACGTGTGCTTCTTGGGGAGTCATTTTTACAGTGACTAGCAATATGCCACATTTTTGTTCGTAAATCACTCACAGCCAGTAAGCCTGGAGTGATTGAATGGAAGGTTTTTCGTCACAGCCTGTGTCTTTCCTTCCCACACACGAGTGATCATCCACCCAGGGCCAATTACTCGTAGACTTTCAAGTGTTTTTATGTTATTTGCATGCTTGATCTTTCACTTAGTAAATAGATAAAAATAAGCTCACAAAACCAAAGTCAAAATCAACAATAATTAATTTCAAGCCCTACTGCTTTGATTTTGGGGACGCCCTTCATCTTGCAGTACCCCTTTTTATCCGGATAACCACAAGGGAATTCGACCTCCACAGCATGATTCTTTTCTCTCATGTACAGAAACTCAATCAGAGCACAGAACAACAAGGCAAAACTTATTGTTTTAATGCGATTGGTGGGTCGAGGGTGTGTTGAAGGTATAGTGGTCATGCTGTCTGTGCTCTGTCTATGAAACCGTTGATGGTGGTGTTGGTGTCGTTTGGGCAAAATTTTTGTGACAAAAATCATATACAACTTTGCACTGATATGGATCGTAGGTACTAGCACAATATGGTGTGTATGGTGTAAGGTGTCACTATGGTACAATACCAAGGCTGCAGGTTTCCTTCACTTTTTAATGTCCTCACGCAACTTTTTAATGTCCTTACACACTATGGATACTAAGGAGTCACGATTGCTAGACATCATCGGAGAAACTTCCTACAGCTAAGCCGCGAGTGTTTGTTGGTCAAATAAAGAATTTTACAAAATCTCCTCATCTAATGACCATTATTTTATTAAATCTCTTTTTCCCGCCTAAATGCAATTGTAATAGAATCCCCATTGTAAGACCAATCTGGCAGTGTGCTGGGCTCCTTTAATCTCTTGTAGGTTCAGGGCCGGTCTATTGTAATTGCTCAGCGCGATTTCGGATGTGCCAAGGTAGCTGCAGGTACGCTCTGTCCATCATCCGAGGTGCCCGCAGCTCCCGCGACATAAAGAAAATCATCCTAAAAGGTCCTCACAGCTATCCAGCTCTGCAAAAATATTTTCTGGGCGAGCAGACACACCGACCCCCAGATTAGAGCTCCGGCTACCCCAGACAATTATTTCGACCACATAGAATAAACAAAAATGGCTGTATGAAAACAGAGAACATGAGTGTTGAATCTATTTTTGAACGGACATATAACAGAATGATTTTCTTGCGCTGAATAATTTTGAAATGTAAGCTTAATTAACCCTCCAATGCCGATTAGGGCTAAACCCGGGTAACTTATGCAGAAACGTGCATATGTTATTTTTACAACTTCTGCAGGATCTT
>JALLPC010000190.1:0-15910 GCA_036940045.1 Stephanocyclus meneghinianus | reverse complement strand
CCTCTCAGATTTGCTGTGATTGTAATCATCGTTTGTCAAGATGCATGCATCGAGATAGAGACGAAACAGGAGATTTTCGAAAAGAGATTAGAGGCGTCAGGTATTGCAATAATTGTGCTGGAAAAGGCAATGGGCAGAACAGACTCAAGTCGCGTGATGGAAATGCTGCCAGAAATATACTCATAAAGGGAAAATTCAAGATGGAGAAAGGAATGGAACATCCCAGTTTTACTCGACACGACGGAAAAATGGCTGAGAAATTAGTCAAATTTTATCCAACAGATTCCAATCGTCCTCGTATGCAGATGAAGACACGCGTCGAACCTCGTCATCGCCACCCTATTTGAATCGGATTTGAATATTACATCAAACAGTCCATGTTTAGAAAGATTATTTGTTTACATTACAATTACATCACATAATTTATAGATGTAAACATTTTTGCAATTGCGGGAATGAAAGTTTGCCTAAGCAATAAAGTCATTTCAACATTAATATGGCAATATTCACTCGATAATAAAATTTGGTTGATTGTTATGTTGGGGCCTAATTTTATCTCCCAGCTTTCCTCGAGAGAGGGCCTAGTTTTACCTCCCAGCTTTCCTCGAGAGGGGGCCTAGTTTTACCTCCCAGCTTTCCTCGAGAGGGTTGGAATAGAATACATCTTCAGTCCATTGGAGGCAAAAGTGGGGTACTCTGCAATTAGGCACAGACCCCTCCTTTTACCACAGTCATCTCATTGAGAGGTGACTTAGACTTCAGTTAGGCATGGTACCGTATCGAATTCGATGATGTCACGGAGAGTCGTGTTACTGGTGTCTGGAGTCTTCGTATTACATGGCGATGTGACGCTTACTTCACATCAGCAGCAAATGTGATATCGTCATTGTAGAATTTGGGGGGAGGCTTGGTGTTCGTGTCGTTGCGGAATTCGTTGAGACAACGCAGACGTTAGTTGGGTGACAGGGAGCAAAAATTTTGTGGAGAAACAAAAGCATGATGAAAGAAGTGCGTTCCATAAGTATCATACGTAAGTCTCGTATAGTTTTCCATGATACTATTATTTGGACTTCACGTTATATATTACTTGGACTTAACCTTATCTAATACATATCATACGTATTAAATATCATATTTTGTCTTTCAGAAGGACTGTTAATTAAGGTTGTAAATTGTACCTCATTTCGCGTCCATGTGAAAAGATGAAGCACTGTCCACTACCGTAAATTTCCGAATTTTACGGTAGTAACTTCCTTCGTCATTTATTTTTTATCTGTCATTGAAAGATCCAAGCATCTACACCGTCGATGCATCCGCCATATTCCAATTATTGCTTGTCTTCCCTTTTTCTCATTTGTTTCTAGAATGTCTTCCAAAAAATCATTAACGACTGTTCCGAATATACGTTCAACCCTCGTGTCTCTATGGACAGAAAAGAACAGTAGCAAAGACGACGAGTCTGACGACAATTTCCGTGCTGTCAAGGAAAAAATCAAAAATACTACAAATAGATCTAGCGTCATTGATTTGGTAAGTGAAAGTATTCCTCTACAAAGTATTTGTCCGTTATCGATTCGCTTAAAATGATGAAATCGTGATTTCCATTCTCGTTATCTATAGTGTAGTTCATCAAGCGAAGAATCGTATGCCGTCGATAAGCGTAACGTTGTCACAAAAAAACATCACATTCAGAAAAAAAATCACCAAGCAACAAAGAAACCCAAGAGTACAGTATCAATGGCGTCTATAAAGTCAGATCAACTTCGAGTATGCAATATCAAAACTCCCATGGGTAATGAGACCAATACCTCCGCCGTGTCTGGTAAAAAAATTAGAATTGACGTAGGACAGACTTTAGTTTCGATCAGTGCAATCGTCGATTACTTCAATGGTCACATGACACATCACGATAAGCCTACATTTCAACAACAAAGAGAGGAGTTGTTCATTATATCTGGGGCTGATACGTGTTTCAACAGGACAATTGTACGCAAGTTTCTTTTTCGTTTCCTTCAGCGCTCGAAAAAACACAAGGTGATAAAGATCAAAAGTGACGAGTTTGGCTTTGTTCTTTACTAACGTACAAGCGAGTTCGGTTTGTTAACAAAAGGAAGTGGATAAGGGCGGATATGGTCACAAGGGCTTTGTGTTGCCGTAAATGGAGTCTTGATTGTTTTTCATTATGGCACTCTCGAAAACGAATAATTTCTAACTTTAGTTATCAATTACTGAGAGGGATAGTTTTCATATTCTCATCATGCTGCCGCTCTGTCTGTGTCGGTTGAAAACTGGTTTCATCTCGATCTACACACAAAAAATATTTGTGGCGGGAGTTCCTCCACTGAGTGAGTTCCTCCACTGAGTGGACTTCACGCCACTTTCTGCAGCTCAGAGTGTTTATGATATAATTAATCAAGCAATTCTTTGGAATTTTAGGGATAGTTTTCTATGCAGCATTGCTGTCATTGCATTACCATCTTACCCGTAAGCACAAGTACATTCCGCGTAGAGAAATACAATGAAATAGAAAGGTAATGAATATACGAAACAATGCGTTCGATTCCAAAATCTGACGTCTCGACGACGCTGAGTACGATACCATACGTGGTGCCCCAAAGCATAGCGAACGTCGTCGTGTAAAAAACACCATGAGCAGCCCCACCATCGATCTCGACATGAACCTCGACAGCCCATCATGGAATGACAGGGATAGCATTGTTGCCGATGCCACTGATAGCAGCAATCAAAAACACGGCATCCACCTTACATCATTGACTCCCAATGCGGTCGGAGAGGACTTGTCAACGACGACAAACGACACCGCTGGTCTTGAAATGCTCGATTCTTCGCAGGAGTCGGCGCCTGCTCCCCCAGAAGTTGACGTGGTGGAGGAAAAGAAATCGTCCACAGGAAATCTGGACGACATGATGGAGTTGGTGGAATCATGGAAAGAGGAGATTTATATGATGTCAGTTAAGAATGCCATTTTGTTGGACGATTTGGTTCGGGTAGGTGCAGATATTTAGGATACGGGGGTTTGGACACTTGAAGCTTGTAGTCGCGAGGACGACGTATTTTGACGACGGTCGATGATTTTGGATAGCGCAGAAGGAACAAATGAGTGTGGTATACATTCTTAACCGAAGATCAGGCGGCCGGAAAAGACCCAAATGTAACATCATTGTTTAACAAGAATTTTAAAACGTATCCAAATTAAATATAATTACGGCTGCCAGGAACATGTTCCTCTAGAGTCATTCCACAAATCTCGATAATATCACGCCACCAAATCTAAATCAAAATCCCAATCAGTTTCTTCAACCACCTCTCCACTCTTCTCCCTCCTCCTAGCCTCTTCCTCCGCAAGCTGTTCAAATTCGTCCAACGAGACAAACCTAATCCTTCCATCATTACTAACTTCTTCGTGTTCTTCCTCCTCTTCCACTTCACCCATGAGAACAACCACGTCCCCCCGAAGAATATATAATCCAAGCTGAATATCAGTTTGATAGCAAATTGTTGATTCAGATTCCTCTCCATTCTTCCCCTTCCATAGCAATATCCTACGCTCAGACGTATCATCTAAAACCATGTTTCCAAATTGATCAAACGACCTTAATGTTCCTACCAAATGTCTCCCATCGCGTAAAACGACTAGCAGTCGTTGATCCAATTGTTCCACCAACGATGCCGACCCGGGAAGAAAGGGAGGTAGACACCCAAAGGGTGCAGCCGGCGGCGCCCTCGGTAACATATTCGAAACATTGTTCTGCGGAACGTTCGTGTAGTGGCTTCTGCCACCTCTGCCTCTCCCGGCGTCTCTGCCGTTTCTTCCTCCGTAGAAACCCCGACCTTGGGGATGGGGCACTCGTCCACTTGGCCCTCTGCCGTCTCGAGCCCCGTGGTGTCGTCGGCCACCGTTGACGCGGCCAGGTTGGTTGCGATCGGGTGTTTGACTTCGTGTGGGAGCGTATGTCGGCCCGATTAACCCCGTCTCCATATTGGCTGTCAAAGAAGTGTCGAAGATGTGGTGCAAATGTTGTAATTTACACCTACGGATCTGTCCCCGATGTTTCAGCTAGTGACTCATTACCCAATTACCTTGTGCAATTATAATGTGAACCAAGAATAGAAAAGGTATAATAAATGCATGGGATGGAATTTTCTTTCCCTTGTGCTTCATGACCGACACTACATCGTTCAACTTAAGCTCTGCAATCACCAACTGTTCTGTCATAGAACCAAGGCAAGGGATTCAAGAGGCGAGAAGGAGGGGCATGAAAAGAGTTATGTTAGGATCATCAATGGGTGTTCTCAACTTGTACGTTTGGTTAGATCTAATATGTAGGTTAAAACTAAACCGTATAATAGTTGTACAGTTAAAGTAATAGAAGGTACGACATCTATTTCCTATGTTGTCGTGAAACATACTAGACGAGGAACAATATCTGAAGCCATGCGCCTCACATCTGGATGTTTGTCAAAATTTGCGGCGAAAGTTACAGCTTTGATAGCCTTCTGCATCTCCAATGGCTTTAAGTAACAATCGAGTTTGCTGTCGGATGTCTTGTCAATGGCAATTACAGTCAATATCAACTTGAATGCAGCCAGCCGTAAGGTGCTCAGAATAGTTGAGCTCTTTTGTTCTACAGTTTCGAATGAGCTCAACGCACACTTCAGTGTCAAACGCGCAAAATCAGACTCTGCGCAGTCTTTAGCTCGTGCGGTACTACCAGGTGAATGAATCCAGTCGAAAGAACCAACCCGAGCAAGCAGTGTGTATACGACTTGCAATCCCGCTGCAATGCATAACGGATGATGAATAGAATCATCAGCTGGACTTGAATGCGCCCATTTGACCAATGATGGTAAAACGTTTCGTGCCATCCACTCTAGTCTGCCATCTTGGCCTAGGCTAGTTCTAGATAGCATTACCAAAGAGTTTAACATTGCGGTACGTGATGACGGCGAAAATCGTTGATTTTTTGTACGTATTTCTTGTTCATGACATTCTTCGGCAGTGGAAAAGAAACAGTACCGATCAGATTCTCCCGAAACGATAATTGTCTTGACATGACGAAAAATTCTAGAGAGAGCATCCAGGATTGAGCACCCACGCTGATTCTCCGATTCATTCCATCGAACCGATGTATCAACTTCTTCAACCATGGTGTTTTGACAGCATGATACAGGATTCTTCGTTCTTCGGAGAGACAGCGAATCAAAAACGACAGCCAAAAAATTCATGCAGCCCGATTGAAGCATGCCAACTTCTTCGGCGAGAAGTTCTTCGGATTTGTCGTCACCATTAGTGTCGGTGACGTGGCTATGGTTCAAGACTTCCATTGCGAAACAGGCTACATCGAGCAATCCTGTACCTTCCTCATTGTCATCAGCGAAAGGGAGATAGTGACAAACAGCATACAATGCTGACTTGGACTCGACCACACGACAAATCATGTTTTCGTGGGATAATTGTGATTTCTTTCTCAGAATTTGCACGACTGCAGAAAATGCGTCCCTGCAGATAATATCATACAATGAGAATGATTCCTCTCCGTCAACTACAAGATCTTTTACAGACCGCTTCGAGAGAGGCAAGCAATGTCCAGCAACTTCTGCCACAAGACGTCTCTCTTCTCTAGCCAAATCACTCTTGTCATTTTTCAGAGCTTTCACTCTTAAAAACTCGACGAGAAGCCTTGAAAGTTTAACCATAATAGTTTTCATGTTTGCTTCCACATGCAAGACTTCGTGAACTCCTCTGTAGAAGGAACGTGGAATGCAGCGTAGGATTAGAAGCGGTGCAATTGCAGCAAAGATGCTAGTGTGAGAAGTAGAATGATTTTCGTTGCGAGACTCAGACACTACGAACACAAGAACACGAGATGTTGCAATATTGATTCTCTTCCTGACATCGGGAGTCTGGGGAGCATCTTCTTCGATTCTTACTAAGCCCGAGACTAGAGACAGTGGAGTGCTGCTAGACGGCGAGTCAATAATGGCTCTTGATGCAGCCAGGATCATATTGCTGTAAGCAGAATCAGACGAAAGCTTTGTATCAAAGAGGGCAGATATCCACAGTGAAACATTTTTCTCAATGAATGTTGAGAAGAGTCCTGTTTTGTCTTTGCTACTTGCCGCAGGCGGGGCATCAACGCTTTGATAAAAACCAAGGACGCATTGGACGAACTCGATGGATTGATCTTCATTCGCCTTTGCAATCATGACATTCCGAAGAAGCATAGATATAGTCACCACGCCAGACGTTAAACTTTTTTCGGAATATTTCTTAGCCAGAAAGTCAAGAATAGGCGGCACGACCAAGTTGCACGGAATTTTGCAGAAACAAGCATGGCTGGCTTGAATTTTAGCTGTTGAGTACGGCAAGGTGTCGACAGACTCAAGGAGGACTTGAATAGCTGATTTTTGCACAAATGTGTGTGTGGGGAGCTGTTCGAGAATGTTAATTACAACTTCAAGTATTACTTCCTTCGGGCCGCTGAATTCCAACACACGGGGAACGAGATGCTCTGGATTTTGCGATGCAATTCTAGAAACAATAACACAAAGCGCAGTTGTTGTTGAGTCAAGGTGAGTATAAACACTCTGAATACTGTTTTCTTCTGTAGAAGACACAGCCGAATGGCGGAGAGCATCAAGACACTCCGAGAAATGGCGAAGGCACGATTGAGAGTTGTCTCGCCTCGCTTCTCTAGATTGCCATTCGGGAGATAAATCCCATACCATAGACCTGCCATTGCGAAGTATAAAAATGAGATCTCCAGTTGAAAAATATGAGCATCACATGCACTTCATGAATTTCCCACAACGCAAAGCACTTACAACACAGCAAGACTCATGTCAACACATGGCTTCGATTCCAACCGCAAACAAGACAAAATTACGCCTGATATTTTTTCGATCAATTCAGAGTTATCCTTTGACGTTTTTAACAGACCACGAAAATGTCTTTTCTTAGAGAGCCACGAAGCAAGTGCTCTAACAGCCAATCTCTGGTGAATTTTTACGATCCACGGCGGTTTGTCAGTCGTATGAACAGCTTCTTGTAGTGACAAAACTAAGTCTGCAACATCTGCGTCACCGCCGCAATCATAAAAAGAGCCAGTAGCGTAACCAACAGTACATTCTTGAGTTTGACAAAGACTTTGAGCTATCCCACCCACTCGCGAAGTGAGTTCTGCCTTTGCCGACGATTTGTCTTCATGTGTTCGTACTCTATGTACCTTGATTCCAGCCAAATTCCAGATAAGAGTCAGCCCAGCAGCTAAGTTAGCTCCATCATGAAGCTGTACTTCGTCAAGACATCTATCTTTTCCAGCAACATAATCAAAGAAATAGCGCTTTGATATCTTGGACACTTCCTTCCAGTCATCTAAAACGACGTTCAAACACTTGGATCTTGACACCCACGAGTCACGATCACCCCGTTGTTCACGATCGCTACTTTTGTCACATATGTTGTCAACGGAAATCCACCTTTGTTTCGCAACTAGCAGCTTATCAATAATAGACAAAATGTCTCTCCAACGAAGCAGATGTTCCGAAATTTGCAGTTGTTCCAAGTCACCAACAAATGGGGTGGACGAAGACGCAGATTCCTGACAAATCTGTAACAAAACAGTGGTCCTTGCTGATACTTCAACCAACTCGAAGCATGCATCCATAGAAGCCGATGCTAACACTGTGCGCCTTGTATCAGAACTCACAAGCTTTTCAAGGGCAGGAAGTATTTTCAAGAGGCAAATTTCAACCTTTGAATAGAGATCTAACATGCCGGTCATGACGTCATCATGTATTGTTTCGCTATCAGCGAAAGCAGATTCTTGCTTAACTTCCGATTGAAATAACTTTACACCAATGAATCGAATCCAACATCTCAATAAGCATATAGCTCCAAGTGCGCCAATCTTCTTCTGCTTGTTTTCAATGTCTTCGATTTTCTCAGTTGCGTCGTTGTCTTTGTCAGCGACTTTCCACGTATTCTTGCTTGATTTTGTAGCATCTAGCAAAGTAGTCTCGAGATAGTCATAAACTAATGCAGCGTGATTTGAATAGACAAAAATGCCCAGTCCGACGGCCAGTGAGGGAGAAGTCCAAGATGATGTTGGTATATCCTTTTTTTTCTTTTGACTTTGCGATGAGTTCTTCGCCGAGTAATCTTGAGCAATTGGGCCGAGTAAATTGCTCCACAGCTCTGCCAGCTTTGAACGAACAGTGAGCGTTAGTTCAGATCGAGTCCCTTGTTCCGCCTGAGTCAATGTGGTTTGTTCTGAGTCTTGATGTACAGTTAGGACATGCTTCGCGATGAACTCTTTTACTTGAAGTTCGGCTTCTCGGTTCATATACATGCCATCAAAAATACCTTCAAAGTCAACAACTTTGTGTTGGATACGTCGTTTATTATTAAATTTGTTACAACGGCGTAATCGTGAGAGAAGGAGGGATAGCTCATTCGCAAAAAGAAGTCTATCTTTTTCACGAAACATGTGTTGCTGCTGTGGTTCAGGTGTATGTTTCGAAGGAGCATCATCAATGACTCGACATTCACATTGTTCTGTGATATCTTGATTACGTTCAGAGTCATTCCATTTAACTTTGCGTCCTGAATCTCGATTTATCTCGAAAGGATCACCGCTTGGATCGTTTGAGTCAACTTTGTATGTAGGATCGCAATTTCTTCGTTGGTCAGATACTGTAGAATTTGCGACTTCTACGATCAACGGCCTGGTGTTTTTGATATGATTTCTTTCGCGAATCGACAAATGTTTTTTATCAGAAGATGACGGGATAGCAAGTGGAATTAACGAAGGAGACAAGACCCAGTCGTCCAACAACGAATTGTGATCTCGATCATGGCGAATGTCGTCGGATGGAGAAACGGCTGGGACCTCATCGATTGTTGAAGAGCTGCAATCGTGTTCGCCTGAATAACCTTCGTCCTGTACAACTTGAAACAGGTGAGAAGAATCAAGTTCATCGGTCTCAAGGTCAAGTAAATCGGAGGATTTGTTTACAATCCGTCGTCGCTGCTGTTTCGATGCATCTTTGCACTGCGGCAATGTCGACGTAGGCAGCGCTTTGGGGCGACGGCATGCTGTTGTGGATTGACGTGACTTCTTGGGAGACGGAAGCAAGAACCCTCGTTTCATATTGCAAATGGGATTTCTTACTGCATTGGTTGCGTTTTGGCGAGGGATTTGTCTCTTTTCGGACGAGTTCGGACGGGCCGCCTTTGGCAAAGCACACCGCGGCAGATGATGCCAGTTAAGGCCAGTTATACTTGTGGCCAAATAATGCGGACGAAATGGGACTTCCCAGATTTTCCCGGAAGTCTCTCTGGAAAGTCAGGACAAGAAACAGTGAAACAAGGAATATCAATTCGCGGTCCTACCTGACCGACACTAAAGACCATCCCGCCCCTCTGCGTATTGTACCATACCATAGGTATGGTACAATTATAGGGTCCCTCACCAACAGAACTATTTTCAACACCATGGTAAGGAGCAATCCAGCGGTTAAGATCGAGGAAGAGCCACCCCACGAAATATACGCCAGTCTCGTTGCGTCGTCTCTTGTCGCTGACCAGAGGACGGCGGTCGCTCGAGAAGCCTCGCACGCTGCGAGTGATCGTGCGAGCGGACCGTTGCATCAACGAGCTGCGACGTCTATGCGCAGCAGTGAATCTAATCAAATTGATCGCGATAATGGGCAAATGAGAACCACAGAATCGGTGGTTATCGCGACCGAGGATGAAGACTTGCCCACGGCATCTTCGACTTCACAATTCGTTCAATTTTACCACAAATCGTGTAGAGAGTCTGAACGCAAATCACATGAACAAGGTTTTGGTTGGGGTAGGAGTGATCCAGTCAAAATAGCCCAAACGAAAAATAATCTACGGTTATACAGTAAACTAACGAAATCTAAATCCGCCATGAGTTATAGCAACAACACTTACCAAACACACGCAACACGAACTACGACGAAAGCCGAAAGAAGACGGATTATGCGCAGAGAGCGTGAGAGACAGATTGTGAAAGACAAGCAAATTTCAATCATGTTGCGATCTGATGTCTCGGATGAATATTCCTCACTTTACAAACAATTCCATCGATGAGATG
The DNA here is from genome assembly GCA_036940045.1 of Stephanocyclus meneghinianus. NCBI lineage: Eukaryota > Bacillariophyta > Thalassiosirophyceae > Thalassiosirales > Thalassiosiraceae > Stephanocyclus > Stephanocyclus meneghinianus. The sequence continues at coordinate 5,765 of JALLPC010000190.1, read as the reverse complement.
TCGAGCGGCGTCTTTCGAACATTAACACATTGGTTGAATGTGTAACCTCTTTATTGATCCAAATTTATAAAATAGTGTAGCAATTGATGACTACATCTCAAAGCGATTTATTTCACCCTGGTATCCTCTATCTTGTATTTGGCATTTGATCTTCAAACTCGGTGAGAGTAGTCATAAGTACCATAGTTATATTCAAAACCAACTCCCGCCGGACCACTGAAAAGGTGGTTCTTCTCCTTCTGTTGAAACTTGACGCCAAAAGACCAACATTTGTTGGTGCATGTTATCCTCCGATTTGATACATGTCATTTAGTCCCCTACCCGACACTATGTTGTTACCCGTCTGTTACACATAAATCACACTGCAAATTCTTCTTGACTTATGTGTCGATTCTGTGCTCATGACCTTTTCACCTTTAGTTTGAAGATTTTGCAAATATAAAAATTAAACATCTTGATGATTTCGTCTGGTTGAAAAAGGTACTCGTCGACGGTTGTTTTTTCATCAATCACCAGTCATGCCTACAGAATGTGCCCACGTCAAGCTTGCATGCCACCTGCACTTGCAGCAAGGCTTGCAGCACCATCATCAGACCACCATCCCAACGAAACACCTAACCATAAAATTATTCCTTTCTCGAGCATTTGATGCCATCATAACATCAAAATGAAGAAACGAAAGGCTACAGCCAGCGGCAGCCGCACCAAGCCCTCCAACAACGGCGGTGGCATTGTAATCGAAGCAAGCAATCGCAAGGCTCGGAGGAAGGAGCAACGTCTATCCAAAAAGACGAAGAAACAACACCAGCAAAAGCATAATCATGATACAGTGGCGCCAGTTCCCGATGCCAGAATAGAACAAGCAGGAGGAAAGAAAACAAAGAAATCCATCGACAGTTTCGATAAAGAAGAACATTCGACCAAACGCGTCAAATTCTCGAGTACGGTCGAACAAAAGATCATCCCTGCCAAACAAGTACCATCGATTCGTACGTCATTGCTTCGGTCCAAGTCAAGCAATAGTCAAAAGCAGCGGTCATATGACCACGAGGACCACGAAGATGACGAAAAATTCAGTCAACTGAACACGTCAAGCACGTATTATGATCATCTTGATGACGAAACTGCCGCAGCGCTACGCCGAGATGACTTGGAGATTGAGTACCTGGAATCCAATTTAGGCATTCGCAAGGGCAAAGGAAAAGGGGGGAATAGAGAGTTGAATAAAGAATATGCAAAAAATGAGGGATATGGAGATGACTTTGGAGATTTTTTGATGGGGCTTGATGATTTGGTAGAAAGATGCGTCGGCAAGAATGAGGATGGTGATGTTAGTGAAGAAGATTGCGGTGCATATGATGCAAATAGCGACGGAGAACGCACTGGCAGCGATGACGAAGGAAAGGGAACTGATGAGAGTTCTGTTGAATCCGCGAGTGACGAAGACGATGTGGAGAGTGAGCACAAAAATTCTCAGGAAAGGATTGGCGCTGACGAAGAAGAACAATACGCCAGTGATATTGAAGACGAAGATATGTATGCTAACCTTGATGAAGAAACAGCACTCGCCTTTCGCAACGACGATGCCGAAATCGCTCATCTGGAGGCAAAGTTAGGGCTGACGTCTGGTCAGTCTAAGCAAGCAAAGAGGAAACTGAATCAAGAATTCGCCAAAACATTTTGTGGATACGGTGAAGACTTCGGTGACTTTTTGGACGAGCTAGATTCACTCGCGTATCGAGTCGGAATGGGTAAGAAAAGAAGTCACGAGGGCACCTCGGAAGATGAAGAGTCAGAGGACAATCACTCTGACATGCCAACCACTGATGACGACACCGATCGCAGCGAACAGCCCAATGATGAATCTGATTCTGAAGATTCCGAGGACTCTGATAGTGCATCAGGTAAAAATAAAAGTCAAGCTGATCATGATGCTGCCTTCACATATCGACCTACCACCGGAGAAGACATCTATGGAAACAAAATTGACTCTCAAACCAGCAGTGCAGCTAAGCCAACAAAATACGTCCCACCTCATCTGCGCAAAAAGATGGGTCAAGACTTGGTGAATGATGTTGCTGATATCGGAAGCAATGCGAACGCCATCAAAGCAGCCGCAGTGGCAGCCGATCCAGAAACCATCAAACTAATTCAGAGGTCACTTAATAACGCACTCAATCGACTTTCGGAAAACACTTTAGAATCAGTCTCAAAGTCGATCTCTTTACTCTACACGCAGTTTCCGTTCCATGACATGAATGAGTGCCTGTGGAAAAATATCCGACTGGCATGTATCCCACCGAACTTGATCATGAGTGGTCTAATTCCTTTGTACATTGCCGCAATGGCTGGTGTCCATTGGATGGGAGGAGATAAAATTCAGTTGGGCGGATGCTTAATTGAATGGTCTGTTAAACAGTTATATGAGTCCTTGGATAGGGGGCGTAGTGGAAAAGATGTCGTGGACGATGAAGATGAGCGAGATGATCTCATAAACAAAGAGGCTTCAAATGCACTTTTGATTGTTTGTTATCTATACAACTACGGTGTTGTCCATTGCACGCTGATTTATGATCTCGTGCGAGATATGATTAAGAACTTTGCAGAGATTGACATTGAATCATTGCTGCTTATCCTCAGTCATTGTGGGCAGCAGCTGCGGTCCGACGATCCGTCTGCGTTGAAAGAGATTGTGTTGATGGTAAGAGATCGTGCTCAGAGAGGCGCGGAATCGACAAATGAGACCAACAAGAACACCGTGGACTCCTCTCGCGTGGAATTCATGTTAGCTACCATCACTGACTTAAAGAATAATAAGACGCGAAAGCAAGATGCTGTTATTCGAGAGAAGGCAGGAACTTTCAAAAAGTGTATTGGGAGGATCAAATCGTCAGCCAACAATAATTCTTTGGTTAAAAGCACTGGCTCCTGCCTACGAATAACGCTTCGAGATGTTCTTGATGCAGAATCTCAAGGTCGCTGGTGGATGGTGGGTGCTTCGTGGGCAGGAAACCAGAAATTTTTGGGTGACGATGACTCAGAAGAAGGAGAAGATAATTTAGATGTGAAGCAAAGTCATCAAATCAAAGCAAAGTCGGCGAAGGACCCCGAGGAAGAGAAGCTTCTTGCTCTGGCATCATCCCAACGTATGAACACTGACGCTCGTCGGTCAATATTCTGTATTGTAATGGGTAGCTCGGATTGTAACGATGCTTTTGTCAAGCTTGCTCGTGCCGAACTGCTCAAGCCCAAAAATGAGCGCGATGTCATTCGTGTTCTTGTGCACTGTTGTGGCGAAGAAAAGAGCTTCAATCCATTTTATGCTCACTTGATTATGCGCGTATGCGAGTATCAGCCAAAGAGCAAGTTCACTTTAATGTTGTCATTCTGGGATATATTCAAGCAATTGGAATCATTCAGTGACAGAAAGGTTGCCAATCTGGCCAAACTCCTGGCGACGTTGCTGATTGGAACAAAGGAGAAATATCTGACCATTGGTGCATTGAAGAGAATCGACTTTTCTCCCACGGGTATGCCTGAGAAAGTCATATTGTTTCTGTCAATTGTCATGTCATCATTGTTTGAATCCGCATCGAGCAGGGCACTGATCAAAGAAATATTTGGTGTTGTTGCCGCGAGTGGGACTCACAGTAAGAGCAAAAAGAAGAAGCAAAAAGACGTATTCGATTCGGACGAAGAAGACGATTGGAATGAGCAACCTAAATCTCCCAAAAAGGAAGATTTGAGTGACTTGAGAGAAAGCATAGCTACATTTCTGCTCCAATATGTGCAGTCGAGCCCTAAGAATGTCGAGGGATCGAAGTTTCACGAGAACATGTCTGCTGCAATAGAGTCTTGTGAGCAGGCCAGTCGCAATGGAGCATTGCCACGAGTATAAAATCAATCTTATGATATGACGAGTTCATTTGTTACGACTTATCTTGATGACTTGCGTGCACTACGCAGTAAACAAAATTTGAACTCACCCAGGATCTGTGTCTCTTCCGTTAAGCTGCGCCGTTACCTTTATCTTCATACATGTGATCAAAAGGTGTGTCATAGAAAAACTTGTTCACATCAACTTCATCTACGACTTTTCCCCCTTGAAACATCCACGGCGAAGCCTCGTCCTCACTGATAATGCTTCCAAGAACCAACTTCTTCTCCTCTTCTCCCGAAACAAACTGTACAAGTCCCTTTGTAATTGGGTCAATAAAATGCTTGACCACGGCCCAAAAAGCCCGAAAAATGAATGGGGCGTCAACTACAAACACTTGTTCTAACCTCTCCGGATAATGATCTCGCAGATTATATAATAAACGCTTCACAAGCATCGTGGGCGGGGTGTTTTTCATGGCATATGAATTGTAATCATATAGGACAATCACTTTGTCCTTCTTTCCGCCCGTTCGCGTCTCGGTACATGCCAACGCTTTTTCCAACATGTAAATGTTTCCTTTGATATAGAACTCCTCTTCCCAGGAAGTATCGGCACGGGGAAAATTCTGAAATAATGCGTGTCCTTCTTTGGAGAAACCTCGAATTAAGCTCGCCTTGTTGGCGAAACGTTTCACTAGTCCTTCACGTAAATATGCGTGCACGCTTGACTCTGCCGTATGTGTTTCAAAACAGAGACGGATATCATCGACATTATTTGTCAAACGGTATTCGAGCGTCTTTTTCAATCTATTCTCGGCATTTGTTGTCCACTCCTCCACCGTGCTGTTCTTATTCAACTTTCGTTCAACGGCCAAGTATCGTTCGATCGTGGCCTTTGCATGTCTGTCGCGTACATCCGAGGAGGGAGCTTGCGCAGGGTCGGCGGATGCTACAAGATATTGATAGGATGATGCACGTGCGGCCTGCTCTTTTTCGCACTCGGTCAAATTGTTTAGGATGAGATCCGCGAGACAGTCGTCTTTGGAGTTGGATATGGATGATGAAGACACTGGAGTTGTTTCCGTGTAGACCACATTTACATCTGTTGTAGGCGCCATTGTACGAATTAGAATCAATATTCGCGAGCAATAGCAATGGAGAATCGGTTTATCAATGAATAATAGGACTGTCCAGGCTGGGAAGCACGTTCCACAGTCGCAAGAAGGAGATTGGGCACTGCGCACTGTTGTGCAATTTACAAACAAGTTGTTGCTCTCTACAGCGGCGTCTAGAGTATTCAATGTGCTCTCTGTGTCCTGCTTGCAGCATAGGCCAAAGTTATAGCATGGTGCACCAATCTTGCACCTATGCAGACCTTGGTATTGTATTGTGTATGGTACAATACACCATACCACCACGAATATCACAAGATACCTTTAGGGAATCTCTTAATCCCATCGTCAATATCATAGATGACGTCACCATTTTTTTTAGTCATCATAGAAAAACTCTACCGTATGTTACGGTGAAGGGGCCACAGCAAATGTTCCGAGGTCATGTAAAGTGTGGCCTTCTCTCCGGTCTTTAGGTAAACTAAAGCAAGGGAAATAAAAAAATCATAAAAAAATAATCACAGATAGTACTGTATTTGTATCCTATTAATTAAGCCCCCATGTGTTCCCGCCAATTTATTTTGTTTGTCGGAGGCTTTGTACCCTTCTGCCCACTCACCGCCCACCTTTTCATCGTGCTATCCATGGTAAACCACCTCTCGCAACGGAATTGCCGCATTTAGTTCCTAAGGAAAAGGGTCGGGGATTTGCAAGGGGGACGGGACATATTGCTTGAGCGGCATGCCTTGATGCGGCCGCTGGAAGATAGTCGCT
>JALLPC010000189.1:0-16053 GCA_036940045.1 Stephanocyclus meneghinianus | reverse complement strand
CCAGAATATCGTACTCCGCAGCCTTCAACAGGGGGTACCCTGTTGAGAGTGACCCTAAAGAGGAATTGGTAACGCGTCATCATTACTTTATGTGCCATCAAACAAGCATCAAACATAGATCACACATCACGCGAACATCCATAATCACACGTTCATTCTGAGTCCTCCACCAACGAACGCAAGCCACCCTCCAACCCTCCTCCGATCCCCAAACCATTACCATGTGTCTTTCGCTGGTAACATCGATAGGACGGCGAATGATTCGATTAGGCGTCGTCCAGCATGGCGCGGAATGCGTCGGCCTCGGAATGCATCCAGCGAGGACATCCCCACGTCGTGGATTCCTCAAGGGGCGCATCAACTCTCACACATCGCCTTGCTTGACCTGCCCTTCAGACAAACCTTCGGAATCCATCACACGAATGTTCAATTCCTCATCGGCAGCGTTGGCTTCAAGCAAGAGCAAGAACAAGGGAAAACACATCGGCCACACCAACACCAAGAAAGGCAACAATGGCACCCGAAAACATCCGAAACGAAAACACTTCAAAATGCCCGATCCCATCGAACTCCAGCGAAAAGAAACAACAAAAAAGGTACCTCCGGCCTATTTGACTCGCACCGCATCGCCCTACGTCTACATTGCCAGATCTGCCATCATGAACGACATGACGGGACAACTCTACGTCGATCCATTGACATTGTATTCAGAACTCTACACCTCCACAAACCACGGCGACGGCACATCCAACAACAAATCGCCTACAAAGAGACGAAACACCCTCCCTCACATATTTCGTCATTCTCATTTACAATATTTCTCACCGGCCACTTTCCCCAATCACGAACCACCCACCGACGGAACGCCCGAGGTAGCTTTCCTCGGAAGATCCAACACCGGCAAAAGCTCACTCATCAACGCACTTCATTCCTCCATCCTTCGTTCCGGCGGAGGACCGAACCACGGCGGCAGCGGCGGCGGAGAGTTGGCACGCACAAGCAAAACGCCCGGAAGGACACAAACCATCAATTACTTCGGATTAATACCCAACGGACCCGCCGCATCCCCTCCCAACGCCAAATTGTTTCTCGTCGATTTGCCAGGATTCGGGTATGCCTCCGCCCCCGACGAATCGGTCGATGAATGGCAGAAACGTACGCAACAATTCTTGATATCGCGGACGTTGCCTCTCCCGGAGAGAGGGGGGATTCAACCCTGGCAGAGCGTCGCAAAACCGAAAAAGAGCGGTGCATCGACCGGGAATCAGGCGCACCGGAAAAGTGAGAGGTCGCCGCCATTGAAACGGCTGTATCTACTTTTAGACTCGCGACTGCCCGAACCGACTCTGTTGGATCTTTCCGTCATGGGATGGTGTGACGATTATTCCATACCATACACTTTGGTCTTGACGAAAGTAGACGGAACGAGTCGGGCGCATTGTGTCAAATTGACAAATCAGTTGTGTATGCGTTATCATTCGCTGCTGCTCGATCGCACATTCAGCGAAGATGTATCGGAGGAAGACGAGAATGCGGTGTGTATGGATCCGGTGGTGTATTGGACGAGTGCAAAGGATGGATTGGGGATGGAGGAGTTGCTGTTGGGTGTGGAGGGGGCTTTGTTTGAGGCGGACGGGGATGATGATGAGAGTGATATGCTTGGTGGGGAATCCGATGAAAGTGGAGTGGAGGAGGGAGACCACGTGAATGAGACAAGATTCCACTAAAAAAATTTGATTTCATCACTCAGCATATAGTGTCATGTCAATATACAATGGAAACCTCGTCATCTCAATTGTATCAAAACCGCAGATGAAATGATGAAAGACATTGATGCACAACATTCCTAGTTTTAGCCTCTGATTGTTGTTGTGTCATGACCTAGCCTCCTCCATAAAACGAAACTTACCACCCACATTCTTTGCAAAGCTTCTCTCTGGTAAAACGAAGATTTGGCACTAATGTCTGTTTTGTCCTGAGTTCATGCCATCCACCTGACACACATGGTTCAAAGATAAAGAGAAACACAGTTGATGTTTTAGATATTGTCCTGAAACACACAGCCTTGAAGATATCAGAAGCTGCCCTTAGTGAACGCACGACAGGCATTAATGAATGTGTGATCAGAAGAACCTTATTTGACTCCATGATATTGACAACTGTCAGCCCTTCTTTCACACTCCCACAAACAAGTTTTCTCAGCCTTATTCAAGGACTCCTCATGCTTTTTCTGTAGGAGCAACATCATCAAGAAGCTTTATTTCCAAAGCCTGGAGACAGCTTCTTCAAAGATGGTGAACACAAGAGAAGAGGAATAAAAAATCTCCAAATTACCATTTTGCAATGATTTCTGCACTTGGGGGTGGGATCTCTTACCCGGTTTATGTGGATTTTGGCATGGCTCTCGTTTTTCCATATCCATTTTTGTTCTCTAAAAGTGTAGTGTGATGTCTCACACTGTCATCTAGATAAAAATGTCAATGAAGTCACATAAGACAGTAATCAGACAGTAATCTAGACAGGCTACTGTGTTTTTCCTTAAATGGAGAGTAAGTTATCGTTTATACGATTGGTAGGAGTCATGGTAGGAGTCGCAACTGATGTGACAGGAACACATACAGACTTCTTCTATACATTACTGACCAACTCAGTAAGTTACTTTTTGGCCTACTGGTTACTGAAAATTGGGACAGTAACCCAAAACAGTAATCTGCAACCTGAGGCCTAAATCAATGAAATTGAATTTGAGCAGGGTCAAACATGGGCTGAAAGAACACAATGAAGCGGAAAAGGCCAAATCATCTTTGATTGATCTTGATAATGCTTGAATAAAGGCAAACAAGGCTGTAATGGGCTTGATTTGGTTTGTTGTATGAATGATAAGAATTGAGAGTGAACATGTCTGATTAGTCCTCCAAATGATAAGGGATCAAAGTGGAACATGACAGGATTGGTGAGGATTGAATTCACACATGGTGAGAATGGTCAGAATTGATAGCAAACAAGGTTCTTTTTGACATAAATTTGCATCAATTAGAATCCAGTGGGCACCTAAGTTGTTAGATGGACAACCATGGACTTAATTTTTGAAGTGAAAGGTTATGGGCTTAAAGATTCATGAGGGCATCAAGTATAAAAGGGGTTGAATTCAAAGCACTACTTGTAAACCTGACCGTAGTGGGATTTATGGATCACAAAAATCGAGTATTTTCAAGTCACCATTAATCCTTTCTTTACCATCTTGCATACTTAGTACATAGTTATTTTATTTATGTTAGTTATTCATATTGGCAATATCCTTAATTCAACTTAATCATCTAATGCAACTAAACGCAATAGAGTTATCTAACAATGTTGTGGTATATAGTTACCTTACTGGACATACAGTGGATTCCAAAAAATCGAGTAAATTGGTATTATTGCCTGTTGCTCCAAAAAGCTGAGGTTAAGAAGACTTGCTAGCAGAACTCCCCGCAGATACCTTACGCACTAGTGTGTAGGTGTAACCTTGAATTAAGAATTCATGACAAGGTGACGTGCTTGTTGTTACTTTCATTTTGGTTCCACACAATCTTGAGGTCTCCTGCTTTGGTTCCAACACTCCAAGCATGCTTCCATATCCATATGCTTAAATAATGTTAGTCATATTCACAACAATTTTTTCCCTTGTGTCCTTCTTCATCATCAACCTATTTCGTATGTTGGCATTTGAATTTCATCAAGCAGAATGAAATGATAGAAATATGCATGTTGGTGCTGTGTTGAACAAGCTGCAGGCCTGAAAACAGGGTGAGACATGAGCCATTAATGCCTGTATGTCGGACACCCAGCTCAAGTATCTACTTAGGTACTACGTAGCGTAAACATAATTAAAGGCCACTACGACGTCTGTCCACGGTCCTGTGCTGTCCTTCGCCCTTCTTGAGGGACACAACATGATGTGGTGACCGTCGATGGAAGTTAGGTATTGTACCATAGAGTTAACCGGAAGCCATCGTAGTGACCACCTGTCGGGCGACGGGGATCATTCGTTCAGAACCCGACATCCACCACATACAATACCAACCTTTGGTATTGTACCACATTGTGTATGGTCCATACCTTACCATAATATTTTGGTATGGCACACTACAATACAATATTAACTCGACACTCCTGGCCAGAAAAAAGGAACACCCTGTGAATTAAAACGAGATTAACCTATAAAACATCATAGAAGGTTATTTCTTGCACTCCCCAACTAAGCCAGGAGCAATAGACCTAACTTCGCAGCTCTTTCTTAAGAAGCAGCGTTTGCATTTAAATCATCCCGTGCCACGATGATCCGAGCATCTCTCTCCTCTTCTCCTGATCGTCCATGCATGAGATTGACACCGTACAGCCGATGGATACGACATAAGGAGAGCGGCTTGACGCGCCTCCGAGCTAATCATATTCGTGTGCTCACGCCTCCATCTGCGAGTCAGACGGCGTCTTTTTCGAGGCACTGTTCGTGCTCTACAAATACACACCACTCAATTCGCCGTGTCCAGCGATCGTTTTTAAGGCACCGTTTCGAACCAGCAACGAGCAGACCCAATTCTTTGAGGATAGGAACATCGATTCAATACCGAGATCTTTCTTCCACATTGAGACCAAAGCCATTGTACGACTTTTCCGAACACGAACACGACGAAGGGGACGCCCCTGATAATGGCAGCGACGCCGAATTGCAGCTCGATTGGATTGAACGTCCACCGTCGATGGATAATATGTCAAAGTACGATAATTATTCTCAGTATTCATCGTCATTTCTTGACCATGACTCGACACACAAACAGTTGGATCCAGGAGAGGGATCGCTACTCGATCTACTTAGCCACGCCGACAGAACGCCCACAAACTGCGAAGACTTGAATTCGATAACCCGGAATCAACAAGGAGATGGATCTCTGTTGCACTTATTGAATAGACGTGAAGAGAATGGATATTATGTATCTTTTTTCGATCATTCTTCGAGTGCTTTCACAAAGAAAGATGATGATGACCTGAGACATCACCTTAACGATTCATTTCGTCGTAATGTAGGTGAATCGTCAGACCATTATGCTCATTCTCTCGATGAAGAAACCTACGATGAAGCACCCTTAATTGAGCTTCTGAAGGAAGAATCTACAATCCACTCAAAATATAAGGAACTCCAGAGAATTCAGATGCAGTTGGAGATCGAGTCATCTGAAGAAGTTATTGCCAAAAATTTGGCTATTTTGAAATCCGCCAGAGAAAGATCCGACCATAGCACCATTCCTGTAATAAGGAAAGAATTGAGCGCTTGGTATGCATCATTGACGGCCGCCATTGAACTTGAGCAATGGATGTATCTGAACGGGGATTACACGAGTCTCACGTCCAGTCATCTACCCGGAAACGCGAATCGAATAGACACAGACTCATCCGAAGAGATTGCCAATGATAAATCCAACGCCAGCAATCGTGGATCTGCGAAAAAGAACGTGGCCAGAGACCGAACAATTTATGGTCCCTTGCTCTGTCTTTTGCCTCCTCAGAAAATTGCAATATTACTCGCTCACACTGCGCTAACTTCCACAGTTGCCGATGGAGAGCTGGGAACCAAGGTGGTGTCTTTGGCTGTGCAAATTGCGCAAACATTGGAGACCGAGATCAATGTCTCGCGGGCATTAAGGATTCGAGCAAGTAAACAGAAATTGAAAATGCTGAACTTTGGTGATGAGGACGTTGAAGATGATGAACCAGCAGCCACTGTACGTAAAATAGGTGACGATAATGCGCAGGACAGTGACGACTTAGGAGAAGATGTTGATAAATGGGTCTACACGGCAACTCACCTACAGCGCTTCCTCGATGAAATCTCAAATACAAAGAACGGTTCTCCTGATAATAACATGCTCAAAGGAAAAGGTCGCGTTCGCCCGGCATTGGTCCGCAAACGTTGTCAAGAAATACTTCTCGCGGAGGGTTTCATACAAAGCAACGGAAATTCAAATGCAGTTCCAACTCAAAGACTTTTATCAACGAATGATTTTGCTGAGTGGGATCCTGTTGTCAAAGTGAAACTAGGAGCAGCACTCATACAATTACTTTTAGATCATACAACGTATTCAAAATCATACAATCAGGAGACAGGAGAGCCAGATCCTGCTTTCTTTCATTCAAGGAAAAAGCTTAACTCTGACATGAGGTTCCATGGTTTCATTTCCATTCACCCTGACTTGTATCACACGGCAATGAAAGAAGAACTATCGCCAGGTTCGATGCCTTTTTCGCAGCGGTTCATGCAAAATACTAGATGTCAGCCGATGGTAGTGCCTCCTAAAGACTGGGTGAGTGTCAATGATGGAGGTTATGAAGTCATCAAGGTTGATTTCATGAGGACACGACAATGCAAGACACAAAAAGTGAGTAAGGAGTGACGTGAGCAAAATCACTTTCTTGTTTGAATGTCTATCATTCTGACTTCTTTGGTTCATCGGCTATATCCTTTGTGTTGGGAAGGAGGCTATTCGCAAGGCTGACCTCTCTAAGGTATACGAGGGGCTTAACGTGTTAGGAAGGATTCCATGGAAGGTGAATCAAACTGTGCTGAATGCTGCATGCAGATGCTGGGACGAAGGCGTAGTTCTAGGTGACATACCACCTCAAACCGATTACGAGGTTCCCCCTCTTCCTGAGCGAGTCGAATACTGTGATCTCGCCTCACTAAGTGAAAAAGAAAAAGAGGTGCAAATAAAAGCTTTGAAGGCTTACAAAGATGGAGTAACGAAGCATTTCAGATTGAAACAGAAAAACATGGACTTGCATTCTCTGCGATGTTCTGCAATACTGAAATTAAATCAAGCCAAAAAGTTTCAGGAGTTTGAGGAGATATTTTTCCCTTACAACGTTGACTTCCGCGGTCGGTGAGTTTTAATATGGCAATGTAGAGCGACCCAGTGTCGTTCGCACTTATGTCTATCATCGATATATGCTGTGTTGTCCTATGATTGGGCTTGCAAGTTTTTGCTCGCAACACACTCCTTTCTGTGACATTCGTCTTTTCAGATTTCCTTCGCCTTCTCTTACACATTTCTTTGTCCTACTTCGAAATGGAACAACTCCAACATTGGTTAAAAAGTGCCTACCCTGTGCCCCCTCATCTCTCAATTGTAGGATCAGACCTATGTCGCGCTCTTCTCATGTTTGCCCACCCAAAGCCGCTGGGGCCGAACGGCTTATACTGGTTGAAGGTACATTTAGCAAACCTCGCTGGGTAAGTGTAGATGTTGTCAAGTATTTTCAACAGTCTAAACTTTCGTTGGTAATTACATAATTTAATGACTTATTTTATCCGTTCGATTGCTGCAATAGGGCAAACAAAATGTCATTCGATGCACGCGCCCAGTTTGCTGATGATAACATGGAAAACATTCGAGCAGCAGTGAATGATCCATTCGGAGAAAACAATTGGTGGATGTCATTCGATGATCCTTTTCAAGGCCTGGCGACTTGTCACGAGATAGTACAAGCGATAGATTCCGGAGATCACGAGAACTACATGTGCTCACTTCCGGTACACATGGATGGCTCATGCAATGGGTTGCAACACTACGCTGCTCTCGGAAGAGATAAAGTTGGTGGCAAGGCCGTGAACCTTTGCATAGCAGACAACCCTCAAGACGTTTACAGTGGGGTTATGCTGGAAGTGATTCGTCGTGTGGCTTTAGATGCTGAAGAGCAGCTTCCGTTTGACGAAAACAAAAGCGACCTATCAAAATCAGAAAAAGACGCGCTTAAGAAGGTAAAGTCGGCTCGTCTTGTAAATGGTCTTATTGACAGGGGTGTTGTGAAACGAACGGTGATGACATCTGTGTATGGTGTCACTTACATCGGAGCGAAGAATCAAATCAGTGAGAAGATCGAAGAGAAATTGGAAGAAAGAGGGCATGACATTGATGAATTGGAGGCAGAAATCCATCTTGCTTGCGGCTACCTTGCTTCACTCACGATGGAGGTTATGGGCCAGCTTTTTACAGGAGCGCGTCAAACCATGAACTGGCTTACAGCGTGCGCCCGTTTAATTGCTGCACAAGGACAACCTGTTGCTTTCGTCTCCCCAATAGGTGTTCCTGTGGTTCAACCTTATAGGCAGAAACGTCCAGTTACAGTTGTAACTTTGCTGCAAAACGTTGTCCTTACTTATGACTCCGATCTTCTCCCTCTGCATCGCCAGCGTCAAGTGAGCGCGTTTCCTCCAAACTTCGTCCACTCTCTTGATTCGTCGCATATGTTGTTGACTGCAATCGAGATGCGAAAACGCGGGCTTTATTTCTCGGCTGTTCACGACTCGTATTGGACTCACCCCTGTGATATCGAAGAAATGAATACTGTTTTGAGAGAATGTTTTATTGATTTGTACAATCAGCCACTCCTCGAAGACCTCAAGAAAAGATGGGAGCTTAGGTATCCCTCCATCACATTTCCAGACTTGCCAAAATGTGGCGATTTGAATCTTGACGATGTCAGATCTGCACCCTACTTTTTCCAGTAAAGTATGATATAAGTTAAGAAAGAAGCTACCTCTGTTTGCACGGTATAGATTCAAAATAATAAAGGATTACGGACGATCTATGAGGACGTACACAGCGGCGGTGATAGCAATGAATACTTTGGGAAGAGGTACGACAAGGAATCCTCTCGCCCTAGCAATATCAGTCCACATCTCCAAATATTCATCGGTTTGGAATTTGTCCGAAATGGGTTCGGGAGGCGGAGATGAATCAGCCCCACTTTTATCAACTTCATCTTTCGTAGCATTGATTTCTACTTTGTCGGTTTCTACAAATCCTTTCCCAATATTATCTCCAGGTGCAAACGGTACTGCTTCGGTGATTGTGGTGAGAGTCGGCTTGGCGATAGGAGGGAAAGACGGTTGAGCCATTAAACTTGGCGTCGTATTGATTTCTGTATCATTCGACATCGGCTTAGGGGTCGGCGAACGAGTAGGCGTCACTCCTGGTACAGGAGGCGGGCAGGTGGAATCCCAAATAGAATCTTCTCATTCGAAAGAGCCGAGANGTCAGAGGGCACATGGAAAATATAAGTGTTCACCACAAACATTTTCTTGAACTTACTCTCATTGCAATAAATGAATCCTGGTCCGCAGGATCCGTAACGAGACCTGCAGTGACTGTCTACGGGGCACCTTTCGCCTGTGCACGTGAATTCATTTGTCGCCTTTACAGTTGTTTTTTCGGTAGGAGGGAGGGTATCTACTGCAGCGGAAGGTGCGGAAGTCGAATCCCTGGTATTGTGTGAGGGTGGTTCTGTCCTGGTTACAGTGTTAGTTGGCAAAGTGGTAGACTGGTTGGTAGAAAGGAAAGGAGACGATGATGCCACAGCGGTGACTGCTGGCGAAACAGAAGAATATCGAGAAGACAAGGTTGGATTTTCAGAATCCAAGAGTTCACCAAAAGTAGGAGATGAAGTTGTGCGTTGCGTCGTCGGATGTGGGGTTGGTGGCGCAGAGTCTATTGAAATCGGCGAAGGGCTGGGAACTTCTGTCGGCATCATTGGGTGAGACAGGGCGGGATAAGCAAAAAAAGGATAAGGTACGGTTGGAGGGTGTGTACGAGCTGGCTTCGATATTGATCCCTTCCCGCCTCCAGGTTTCGTCCATCCTGATGATTTTTTTGTCGAAGGAGACATAGTCCACATGATAATATCAATATTGGTCGATGAAAAAGTAGGTGGCTCGGTTTGCATAACAGGAGATAAAGTGGAAACTGAATCTTGGCAATCTACTGTCCAAGTAGCCTTTTCATTACAATATGTTTCTCCAGGACCCTTAATAGATAAATATGCAGAGGGATGAGAAGCAAAAGGTGATCGAACATGCAAAGTAACTAAAAAATGACTCACACAGAATCCATATTGGCTTCGACAGTGGCCTTCTTCATTACAAGGTTCGCCACCACAAGGGCCAAGTGTAGGAGACGAGGTTGTTGGAATATGAGTGGGAATTATTGTTCCATTCTCCGCTTTGTCTTCTGTGGACACAGCATCAGGCTTCTGAACGATGGGACCTTTTCCGGAAGAAGTTACTTTAGGGGGCCTTGTTGACGCTTGCGGAGAATCCGTCTCAACAGATGACAAAACGATAGGTGCCGATGTTATTAAGAAATTCGATAAAGTCATTGGTGCAGGCGTTTTCATGGTGGTAGTAGCAACAACAGAAGGAGCGACTGAGGTTATCTCAGGTGCGTTTGTAGTGGTCTCCGATTCAAGCTTTGACGCTGGGGTTTCGTTAGTAGATGCGACAGTAGATGCGACAGTCGATGCTACCGTCGACGTCGCAGGCGCAGGAGTCGAATTGTCTGTGGCCGCTTCGTCTGCTGCATTTTCTACAGATGACTCTACTGCATCGCCACAGGCAGGAGCTTCGATGCAAGTTGATGACTCATCGCAAAACCAATCGTCGCCAACCTTAATTTGCGGATTGAAACAGTCATCAAATAGATCGCACTTGTCTGCTGAAATTTGATAACCCCTATCTGCCAAAGAGTGATCAACACAGCGAAAGCCCACACCGGAAGAACTTGTAGCCGTAGCACCACTAGGCTTGTCCCCAGTGGAATCTGTTATTGAGAGTGTTGGCTCTTTGGTTGGCATCTCAGTCGCTCCACACAATCCAAACTCAGTTGTCTCATAATCGTAGAATGCATCTCCTGTCTTCAGCTCGACTCCGTCATAGCTTATGGTATAGCTTCCTTGGCCCTCACCACAACACAGCCCATCCCCGCCAGAGTCCAAAATTGTAAACTAACAAAAACGGGAAAGTAGCAGTAATTTAACGTGAACATGTCGTGCGGCCGCGGACATCACATACTTCATACAACTCACCGCATAACAACCTTTTCTATTATTGATACATTCGACAGGATAATCAATAGGCTCGCCCGATACTAACTCATCATTTCCTCCCTGTGCTACAAGTTCTTTGGTTTCGGTATTGTTTACCACCCACGAAATCTCGTTGGGCCAAGCATCGGCAGTTATTGTTACTTGAAACGGAACACATTCCTGTCCTCCGGAGCTATTGGCGTCGTCAGTGGAATCATCTGTATCTGGGTATCCCTGCTCCTCTGTGCATGGTGTGCCCGTGAAACAAAAATCACCATTGCTTTATGAACAAAGATATACAAATAAGACAAGCATGGATGACGATATGCAGGTGATGACATCGATTTCCTACAATTGGTTCTAACTCACGGACACTCAGTATCTTCTCCGGTTGGGCATCGCTTCTTGCAATTGTCAACAGCATCATTCCAATCGGATCCGCAAAAGCTAAAATAAATAAGGACGACAGAGTTTTCAAAACACGTGCATGCCGCGAATAGTTGTAGATCGATCCTATTGTTGTGATTGGATAGACTCACAATGTTAATTGAAGAGCAGGCAATGGTGCCCAGGTGGGGCGACCGGTGGGAGACTTCGTTGGGGAATTTGTCGGCATGGGCTGAGATGGAGCAGCAGTAGGAGGTACTGACGTCGTCGGCGCGTAAGATGGCGGCATCGACTCAGTGGGATGTAATGCTGTTTGTTTTCAAAAACACATGGTAAGCATTGACATTGGGCAGGTGGGACAAAGAGTCAGTGTAGAAAAACTCACTTGGGTGTTTTGATGGTGCCTTTGTGGGTCGACTGTGTCAACAAAACGCGGTGTCGTTACGGCTTCGCGCGGAAAAATTTCAGTCAGCGAATACAATCAAGCTATCTTACTGTGTCGGAGGCTTATTGTATTTTACAAGTGATTCAAGCGGATAATTATTAGTCAAGTTGATAACCGTACAACACAGAAATGTTATGAGCACTTTTTCAAGCCAACTTACAGGTGTCGGAGCAAAAGTTCTTCCATCGCACATGGTTCCAAAGTAGCAAACTGGCAGAAGACGGAAATAAGTTACACACACACACATACACACAACGAACAACGATTAAGTGACTTTCACAATCTTGAATGGAAATGTAAAAAAGACAACAACTAACACTTACTCTGACCAATAGGACACTCGTTCGCCGAAGGACAGTGAAGGGCACATTTACTATTCGCATCGTCGATGCCCACTCCACTAAAAGTACGCCAAAAAGCATAATGAAAAAATCAAGAGTACACACGTGAGACAAAAATGTCAAGAAGAATAAGAAACGAGGTGAAGAAAAAAATTCGCGCACCAAAACCAATGATCCGTTGGATCGTCACTTGGATAAGGCAACGGATCCGGAGGCGGTATTGGCATATCCGTGGGTATCCTCGTAGGACCCATGGGAGGCGGGGAAATGGTAGGTGCGGGGGTTACTTTTTCTGTGGGCTTCAATGTGTCGGGAGGGATATTGCGTGCGTCGCATTCAATGATATCGGGGAAACAGATCATGCCTTGGGGGCATTCTGCTGTGCTAGTGAACGATAGGATTTCCGTTGAGTTCGGAGAGCACGACACGTACAACTAACATGATATTATTTCAACTGAACTCACAAGTCTCGCCTGAAGGGCAATGCTGCACACAAGTTTTCGCTTCATCCAGCCCCACGCCGCACCATCGATGATCGGTGGGATCATCACTCACTCCCGTATAAGTCGGTCTAGGCGTCACTGGCGACGCGGGACTCGCCATGGGACTGACAGAAGAATTGGAAGTCGTCAGCGCCTGACCAGAGACAAAGCCACTTCCATCGCCATACCTCGTGTCGCATGGACTATTGGCAAAACATTTTTGACCATCGGCAAATAATTCGCATTCCTCGTTCCGGCCGGAGGGGCAGTGTTGTCGTGTTAGGCAGTCGGGGTCGTCCCATTTGTATCCGCAGAAGAAGGTGTCTTCCGGCCCTCCTGTCCACGTTGGGGTTGTGCTGTTCTGGGCTGTGGTTAGGAAAAGGGAGAAAGAGATCACAGTGAGGAGAAGGATGATAGGGAAGGTTGTGGGAGGTGCATGATGCGACTTGCGCATTCTTATTGGATGGGGATGATTATTCTTCTGATAAATGAGAGGGCTTCAATAGGAGAGCAAACGTCAAGCTAAATTGATCATATGTTTAAGCACCGTCTTGTCGTCGCCTTATTATAGTTGTTGGACGCACTGCTGTGTCGTCATGCTGTCATTCCATCCCGCTTCACAATTGCATCATGAGAGATGCGCAGCTTGGTATTCTATGGTAATTTTTTCATGAGGCGGTTTATCGGAATCGGCCCACGCAGAGAAAATAACACGATTGGATAGAATCTGTGGAAAACAAAGTGAATAAGATTCTTTTGGCGCCAAAAAATAGAGTCACACCAGTGATCACATCATACACCATAATAATATATTATCATCTATTCCCCGGCGCCACCATCAACATACGCTTAGAACGCTGGTAAAATGTCTCACTACGGACCAGCGGCAGCAGCGAGCAGAGGAAATGTTCCAAGACCGAATCGTCGTCCTCCTTTCGTGGGCGGAGGACCTCCGCCGCCGCCACCACCACCTCCGCCGCCGCCGCGTCATCCCTTTGATCGGTCTCATCACAGGCGACAGGATCTGCCGCCGCCTCCACCTCCCCCGAGACAGCAATTCCCGCATCACGGAAGGCCGATGGTGCAAGGCCGTGGGCAGATGGTGTCGAGTCAACACGGTGAGAGAAACGTTAGAGGAATAAATCATATCGTGTTCACCTTCACTGATCAGCGCTTGCCCTCGAAACTCACAGGCAACTCGAACTTCGTCATGCCGCCCCCCATGCCAAATGCCCACCTAAACGGTGCCCCCCCGCCGCCGCCTCCTCCTCCTCCCGATCAGCAAAGAATGAACCCGAACAACTTTGCACCGCAAATGCCCATGGGGCATCAACTACGACAACAACCTGCTCGTGGCATGGTGCCTTACCCGAGTGCCCCGCCCCCGGGGCATATGTTCCCTCCTGCCAATCCTCCAGTAATGCACCCACAGCAACCCCAACAACACTTCCATCAAGGGGGGGGGCTGCCACAAATGTATCCTACTGCTCAGCAGCAGATACAGATACACCCACCTGTCGTTCATCGTCAACAAGCGCCTACAAACCAATCCATCGCTCAACATCAAAGTCCACCTCCATCGACATTCCAACCACATATACATTCATCTTCTATCACAACTGTACCCGCCAATTTACCAAGGCCTGCACCTCAAAGCCATATCCCTCCACTGTCATCCTCCTCTACACAACAAAATTCTACGCAAACAAAAACCAATGTTTCTGAGCCCGTTGATTCAGCGAATGCATGGGAAGAACACACATCGCCCACTGGAATACCTTACTACTACAACTCCATCACCAGAGTTTCAACATACGATCGTCCTGCGTCTCTTCCCGTAAAAAACAATACTGCTTCCACTGCCGATAAAGCACGAGCCTGGAAAACATACACCGACGAAGCGACAGGAAAGAAATATTATTCAGATGGAGTCACCACTACCTGGAATCGTCCCCCTGAACTTCCAGATGAAGACACCCCTGCCAAAACTACTCACACCAAACGTGTTTCTATTGCAGAAGAGGGCGTGACGCCCAAAAAGAGAAAAAAGGGAAAAGAAGAAGAAGCACTCTATTCTAACAAAGCCGAAGCCATTGCCGCATTCAAAGGTTTGCTGCTCGCCAAAGATATTGCACCCAATGCCAAATGGAATGATGTCGTTAGAATTTGTTCCGAAGACCCTCGATGGGAAGCGTGTGCCACCATCGGAGAACGAAAGCAGGCTTTAGCGGAATACCAAACCAAGCGTTCTAATGAATTGAGAGACGTCAAACGCCATGAAAAGCTCAGAGCCAAGGAGGCGTATCAGAGATTGTTGACGGATGTGCTGTCAGAGTCATCGCAGGACTTTTCATCACCTGGTACTTCTTGTCGGTTTGGGGACGTTCGAGAACTGTTATCCAAAGATGATCGGTTTCATGCAGTGGACGATGAAGCTACCAGAGAGGAGCTGTTCTACGATTTCGTAGAGGAGCTTCGGAAGAGAGAAGAGCGGACGAAACGGAACAAAAAAAGAGAGGCGAAGGAAGGGTTTTTGACCCTGCTGAGGTTGTATGAGGAACAAGGGAAATTATCGTTCGCATCCACTTGGACTTCTTTTTTATCTCAGTTGGACGAAAATGAAAAGAACGATCCAAAGTTCTTGGTGTCCGAAAATATGTCAGACTCAGACCGACAGCTCTTCTTTGCCGACTTTGTGATTCAGCTCCAAATGGCGGAAGATGAAAAACAAAGGCGAATTCTAGAAGCGCGGCAGCGTGCGGAAAAGGCTCAACGTGATGCCTATCGAATTAGGCTTCGTGAAATGGCCGAAGCAGGGATAATTCGTCCGGGCACTCGATGGCGAAGCGTTGAAGATAAACTTGCATGTGATCCATCTTACCCCCCTGTGTATGCACAGCGCCGAGAAACGCCCAGAGAATTGTTTGAAGACTTTGTTGAAGAATGGAGCGATGAATATCGAAGAGAACGATCAGTATTAACTCGCGCTCTGGGGCTTGCTCAAGCAAAATTCAAGTTTGGTGAAAGTACAACACTGGATGAATTCAAAAAGAAGCTTTTAGAGTTATCGTCTCCAATGCCTGACTTATACTCTGAGATACGGCGGATATTGATTCGAGATGACGCACTCTCAAGTTGCTGGCTCTTTTTCAATGAGCGCATGGCTGAGGGCAAGTCTGATAATGGGCATTGTGGGCAAATATTGGATGGAGATCTGTCAAGCGAAGACGAGGGAGAAATCATCGAGTCGACGTGACTTGTGATTGACAATAAAAGCAGGAGTCGAAGTATTATTTGATGCATTCATATTTTTAAAAGCATACACCTGAAACTACTGAATGTTGACTTCAAATGTCCACCCCTACCAATATGGTGCATTCAGCTAGACAGTACCCCGTGAATGCACCATTTATATTGAGCTTTCGAAGCAGTCAACTTGTGAATGCCTACCCAAAATGATGGATTACCTTCTGTCACGAGTAGCATCATGGATAATTATGAA
>JALLPC010000188.1:0-16047 GCA_036940045.1 Stephanocyclus meneghinianus | reverse complement strand
GCTTGAAGTTCTCATACTTCAGAGCCATAAGACCATCTTGTGTGAACACTTGGTCTTGGTGGTTGTAATCATTGGATTTTGTTCCATCAATTTTTGTTAATATCAACAGCCTTCTCTCTCCCATGGTACCTAAAAACACATCAACCACATCCAACCCTATTATTTATCATTCTGTTGATAAAAATAAAGTTGTGGATGGTTTTTTCATCACTTTCATTATCATGGTCCTCGGTGTATTGTTTTGACCAACAAAATTTTGTTTTGTTGTACGCCGGAAAATCAATGCTGTGTTGTTATTAAAATTTAAACTGTTTGCAGCTGTGGGGTCTAAACAATGAGGTCTACTTTCTTATTTGGTTATGAGTTCAAATGGGGTCTAAAAAATGGCCCTGGTCTTGTTATCAAGCTCTGGTCTTGTTGTCATGCTGCCATAGAGTAGATTTCTTCTCTTTGATGGCGCCTATCTTTTCAAGATTATTTTCTTCCATGAAATCTGATGCATGATGTTTAGTATTTTTATTCTAGTAAGTATGATGCCTTCCATGTTATAACACATCATCAAATCATCACGTCAACATCCAGCATGATGACTTCTGCTGCATGATCGCAAAACCACCTTTCATAAAAATCCATCGCAGATATGACACTTCCTTCATGTGGTACCTCAAAAACGTAGAGATACCAACAATGTCCTGGCTTGGTTAATCTAATAGAAACAATCCTGTATGAACACTATTGTTGGATGTTTGGGAATTGATCTTTGACAGGTAATGTGTCATTTTGGCAAGTATCTTTGTATTTTCACCAGATGGGAATTTGATATAACATTTTAAAGATCCCCTGCACTATGCTAAAAAGGAAAATAGAACCTTGGTCTATCTGGCATGTTTTTGGTACTGATTAGATGAAAAATCAATGAGGTCTATAAAATTTTAGACACCTGACCATTTTAACCCACAGTGAAATGCTGTTTTTTTCCAATTTGGGTGTCCTTTGTCTGAATCATAACCCCAACCAAAAAAAAAGTTCCCACAACAGTAATCAGAATTTTTTGGTAATTCAATAGATTCTCATGTATGTGATGTACCACAAATGTGGGAATTCCCTGCTTTCTTCAGCACAAACATTCTAACAATTCAGGCCAATAATAGACACTCCTGATTGTCAACAACCTTTCTCTTGAGGTTGTCAATTTGTGCACAAGATGTGCACACAAATTTCCTTAGCAATAAAAACAATTGAAAAGATGTTTCTGGCTTTGGAATCAATTCTTTACAGTAAGATTCCGCTCCCATGTCCGACTGCTAATGCAAAGAGATGCTCAGGGTGGGTTTGGGGACTTTTAAGCTATTATTGAGACAAAGGTCAATGGAATGGTTCAATTCTTGTCGGTGACAAACCAAAAGATTGAGACATAACAAGCCTTTTTTCTTCCTCAGTTGCTTTCAAAATTTTTAATTTAAAATTCCCGACGCCAAAGAAGAAAAGGAACTCCATCCATCTGTTTCCTCGCTCCAGTCTCCTCGCAAAAATCCTTTTATTCTTTGTCCACGAGCAAGGGCCATTTATCTGACTTTGACTGAGACCTTCCCATGAAAACCTGATGGCATCTTCTCGACATCCGTCTCGACAGCTTCGCTCTTAGTTGGGACGCTTATGTCGGCATATGACTTCACCAAGTTGACAGCATTACAAGGACAGCACGAAAAATGCAGGGTAATGCCCTCGCTTCATGGGATGAGGCATCACATTATGCATCATTGCCCTTGAGTAACATGAATGGGTTTATCTGACTAAGACGTTCCAATAAAACCTGTTCCGATCTAAATTATAAGAGCACATTTGCTTTTTATAGACAAGGTTAAGCTAGTCTAATTTTGACATATAATGTACCAGAACACCAACAAGACATGCGCGGCATCAGCAGGCATTGGGGTTACACTAAAAATGCAAAGCAATTTATTGCCTTTCACTTCTTTGAGTTGCATCGAAATACACACTTCTAATTGATGCTTTCTACTCATTGTCCACGAGCAAGAGTCGTTTATCTGGTTTCGTCTGATGCCTTCCCATTAAAAATGAACCCATCTTTTTTGACTTACGTCTTGGAAAGACTTTGCTCCTCGATCGGACACTTACATCAGCCCCACTGGAAGCAGGGCTTAATGGATCCGATTTTTTGCTGTGCGTACTCGGCACCAAATTGATATCAATGTTGTCAAACGACATGTCCTTCGCTACCGTGTCAACCTTGATGCCTTCCATTTTTGGTTGCGCCTCCTCTTCTCGTTGCTCACTATTAGAATCTTCATGAGAAGAATCCATGGGAGCTCTGGTTATGGCATCCTGTCGACTTTCAACATCAGTTTGTGAAGCATCCAGTTCGCTTTCGTGTGGCGAGAGTTCATCTGTATTGACATCTGTAGGTGAGCTTTCTTCCATCTCAGGGTCTGCTGAAGCTTCTTCCTCGATAGAGCTGATCTGAGATTCAGCTTCTGGTGGGCTCTCTGGAGCAGATGGCATATCTGCATGCTCGCTTGTTGAAGGCTCTACTTCTTGGTTATCTACGGACTTCTCGCCCTCCTCGTTTTCAAGTGATGTTGATATAGAGACACTCGTGGTGTGGTCAAAAATCAGTTCGAACGAAGTTTGCTCAACCGCGTGGCCACCTCCCATTTCAAGCGTTTCTTGTGTAGTTACTATTGAGACTCCTTGCGAGAAATCTGGCGATTGGTCTTCCGAACTGGCAATTGAGAATGACACTTCAATTTTATCAAGGTGTGACGAGCTTTCTTCGTAAGAAACGGGCATACTACCCTTCGAACTTGCGTTGGCACTGATGAGAAAAGTGACTACATCGCTGTCAATTGACTCTTCTGCGACGTTAGTTTTCAACAGGGACGATGATGAAGGTGTTTGGTTGACTTCACTTCCGTGTCTTTCGACATTCTTTATTAGTGCGTCACTGTTCAGTGGAGGGGTCGCGTAGAGTACATTAGACGGAACATCTGCTTCCTTATTCGCATGCAAAATGTCCGGCTGCTTAGAGGACTTGAGGGAATCGTTTGCATCTATAGATCCTGCGACGACTTTCGTATCTAGATTGACTGTCTTGTCGACACGAGACACACTTCTTCTGAAGAAATTCGAAAAGAGGTTCTTCGTGGGCGTCTTTCGACCACTCGAAGAATAGTTTGATTCAAAAGTGGATGTTCCATCAATACTTCTATGCTGATCCTCAGAAATAGGTGAATTAACAATCAATGGAGTAGGGTGAAGCTGCTTTGGCATAAATGTACTCGATATCTTCATCGATTTCATCCAAGAACTATCTTTGCTCTCTTTATCATAGCCCATTGAATCAGATAATTCTTCCTCACTGTCATCCCCTGACTTGGAGGATGTGCTACTTGTTCTAGAACTGCCAGAGTCCAAGTCTGTTTCGGAATCAATCGATTCTTCTTCATCAAAGGTATAAAACTCACTCTCGGAATCTTCAGTCTCTGATCCTGTTTCAAGGTCATCATCCTCCTCGCCGGACTCGACAGTTCCTTCTCCAAAAGTTGTGTCGGCATCAAGTCCCAAGTCCTCTTCCGTGTCTTCATTCAACTCCTCCTCCGTTTCGTCCTCCAAACAGTCCTCGAAGTCCCCTTCAAAATCTGCATCACTATCATCGAGAGCTTCACAGTCTGATTCATCTACTTCATCCAAAGTATCTGCGTTACAAGATTGGGCACCAATAGTCTCCCTGTCATTACTAAAATATGACGAAATATTTCTGACAGCCCATTCACGGTCATCGTCCAGGGCGTATTCTTCTCGGAACCGAATCGTATCATAACACGACCCTGCATTACAAAAACCATTGGGTTGGTCGATCGGACTTAAAGGATATAGATCTTCGTCGTTATTATCTCGAATGCTGCCAAAAACACTGTTGGCCTTCTCTTCCTGACGTTTATCACCGTCGCTCTCGCGACGATCACGAAACCAGTTGGTTATACCACCGAAGAAGCACTGGGGAGAAGAATCCACATTTTCAGTTACTACTACACGATCTATGTTCATTCTTTTGGCACTCTGAGGAGTATGCACAATGCGTTCAATATTCATCTTGATCTGGTTGGGATCAAAGCTAAGCGCATTTCTTATTGTGGTTGAGGCCTCCTTGACCAACTCACTACCTACTATATCAATGGAATTGACAGTGAGTGGGAAGGCGGCCTCACACTCATCCGAGGTGGCGTCAGGAACAATGGCCTCGGATCCAAAGCACCCATACCTCGGTGCAGAATAAGCAGCAGTCTCAGGGAAGTCCCCGTCCGTTTCATTGTCAGTAAGAGAGTTGATGCCGAGTTCCTGCCTCCTCCTCAGGCTCTTGCTCTTAGGGGACATGGTGGCCTGAGGAGTTTCGTTGGCGTCGCTGGCCTCGACTNCGCTCTTCCGATCTGGCCACCATGTCCCCTAAGAGCAAGAGCCTGAGGAGTTTCGTTGGCGTCGCTGGCCTCGACTGGTATGTTGGCAGTTTCAGGTGAGGGAGTTGATGCTTTTTCACCACTCCCTATTTTTTTCTGCGAAACTAATTTGGAACTTGAACTTGTAGACTTCGACTTCTTTTCGGTCGACTTAACTTTTTTCCTGTGCTGTGATGAAGCACCGTTCGGTGATCCCTGTGTTGTCCTCTTGGTTGGTGAAGGTGTTGAGTCAGGAGACTTTTCTTTCACAACCGATTTGGAGGGCGATTGCTTGTCAGATTTTTTTTTCGTAGATGCTTCGAGAGACTTGATCCCATCGCTACTCTTCGCTGATGCCTTCTCCTGCTGAGACGATTTTGGCTTCCGTGATTTTGCAGATGCAGTCGACTTGACAGAGTTGGGTGTCTTAGCAGGTGCAGCTTGTAGTGGAGTAGGCGGCTTGACTCCACCAGTGGATGCAGGCTGCGTTTTGACTTCATTTCGACACTTGGCTGCGGCGTCACTGGAGGCTAGTGCTGGTTCCATATCTACATTTTTGCACTTTGGTGCTGAATCTGCCCCTCTTTTCGTGCCTTGTTCCGAAATCTTCTCGGCCTTGGATTTTGGCTTGCGCTTCGGATTGCGCTTTCTCGTGACTTCAAAACCCTCATCTCCAAGCTCGCCCTCAGCGAAAAGCTCCTTCTTCTTGTTCTTAGGAGTCGCATTGGATGCCTTGGGTGTCAAAATCTTATTTTCTGAATCACCTTCCACCTTGGAGTCCTTGGGAGTCAACAGAATTTTCTCTGGATCAGCTTCCCTCTGCTCAGGTTGAGTCGTAAGAGCTGCCCCGCTCGCAGTCCCTACACCCAACCCGTCAAACCACCACCATCGTCCATTATTTTCTTGCTCCGTTGTTTGGTTCTTCTCGATCTCTTTCGTATCTTCTTTCATTTTCGCACTCTCCGCAGCCTTGACGGCTTCTTCCTCTCGGAATTGTTGGAGAGCCGATTTCTTCTTCTTCTTCTTTTCGCCTGCATCCTTCGTGGCCGTTCCCGTCGCCACTGTATTAGAGGCGGCGCGTTCCTCTTGCAAGGCTTGATCGGAGCAATGCCGAGTATCGAGGGGGGTGAGATTATTCCCTGTTCTAGTTCGAGGTAGTTTGTTGCGACCAGAGTTTAGAGAATTAATCTCAGGGCTGGGGTTACTGCTTTCACTCTTCTTGGACGTCGCCCTCGAAGCTGCAACTGATGTGGCTGAGACGGCACTTTCCTGTTGAATGTTTTGCTTGGTGCCGTGCTGAATATTACTGGTGGAATGACTTTTGCTGGAGTTTTCAGAATGGATCTTAGCACCGGCGTTCGGAGTTTTGATGCTGCCAGCAGAAGCACTTGTACGATTTTTGGCGGAAGAAGAGGCCGATCGCGGGGTGGATTTTTTGGATCGAGTTGAGTGAATCGGAGGCCGTCCGTTGGCTTGCTTCTCTTCGGGTTGTGCATCGGTTTTGATTGGCGAAAGTTTGATTGCAGGAGCAATGGGCTGTGTAGAATTCGTTGAAGGAATATCCTTCTTGCCGTGCTTCTTTGGTAACCTATGCTTCAAGGGAGCACTGGGGTCATCAGCTTTTGGAACTTGTTTGCGTTTGGTCCTTGGACTGCTGATTTTGCCGGCGGTCGACGGAGACGGGACTGCATTCGTTGAATTAGTTTTCTTTGAATCGTGCACTGCTGTAACTCCTGGCGCTCCTGTCGTGTTCGTCGATGTCGTCTGCATGCGCTCTGTGGCCTTCGCCTTCGGCGATAGGGACAAGGCCTCTCTTTTGGCCTTTCTCCATAACGAACCAAGCTTTGTCTTCGTTGTATCATCTTTTTTGAAATCACTCTGATCGGCAGTATCACTTGCTTCAAGTGTTGACAACGACGGCAGGCGCGATGGACGAAGCTTCATAATCGAATTTGTTTGTATTCTTTCTAAATGAATTGTTCGAGGCTATTTATTGAAAGACCGCGGTCATGATTGGTTGGCTCAGTTGCCGTTTTATCGAGTTCAAAGGTTGTGCATTTTTATCACGCACGAAGTGCCGTTGGGTAGGTCACGAGGACGATCAATGTGTAATGCACTGAGTTGTTCGTTGACAGTGCTTGATGTGCTCTTGCCCTGCTCTCGTCCTACGTAACATCATCCTACAACAATTGTTAACAGAGAGCTTAAAAGTGTGAGAGCCTTGATACAAGAAGACGAGAGAGAAAGCAGGGTTGGAAAGTGGCGAGTAATCGAGACAGAACTAGATGTCGAGGCCATTGCCACAATCACTCCCTTTAGACAATCTTAGGTGAAGATTTCGAACTGTGAGTCGAGTGTTCCTCTGTTCGCTCAGTACAAAGGACTCTTCGGCGAGAAGCTTTTTGGGTTACTTCACGTCTAAAGTTATTACTGAAAATGGGACTTAGTAAATAGTCCACTCCACACAGTCGTTAACATTGGCGTCAACCTTGATTTTTGACACGCCAAACTGCAGTGAGTCGTGTCGTGTAGGTTATAGGTATGTAGTTGTGTTGTTGGAGAATGAGAGCGAGAATGCTGGTGGAGAATGGCATCAATTCCATCTCAATTCCTATTTTGGCTACATAATTCTCACATAATGTTGCCAAAATCAGCCAAGAAAGACAACTCGCAGACAACATCATGTGCATGTTGTGTTGGAGACGAGATTGGTGACATCTCGATCGCATACTTCGAGTCGCTCTATAAAATAACTGAGGATCATTATTCGCAGAGAGCTGTTCGACTGACAGTCGACTGACTGCAAAGCTTTCACAAGACGCCGACGAACTCTTGCCTTTAGACCAAAGTTCTTCTCGCATCACAAAAGTACATCGAAAGCAATCATCTCTTGAGCTATCCAGAACCAAAGCTACCGACACTCGTTCAACAATGGCTGTTCAAGGTACCTCGGCTGAGTTTCGAACCACCCAGCCGGTCAAGGAACTGGCGACGCCCACCTTTGAAGATGAGGCGTCGCTCGAATACGACTTCACCCCCCTCACTGAAGACCGCCGCGAACCCACCGAGGACATCGAAATCTCATCGGACGACAGGGTGCCCGCCAACCTCTCCGTAACCTCGCGGTCGTCTTCTAACGACGAAGTCTCTACCGGGAAAGCTCTTGCATCGAAAATCCGCCCACCGTACAAACCCACCATCACCATCGATCGGCGCGCTCGTTCCGTGCCAGATTCTCGTACGAACTCCATCGCTAACATTATGTATGTCGAACCGCCCGCGAATACCGAGACGGTTCTGGGAGTCGACTTGAGTGAGGGTTTGCCGCTCGCGTCTGAGGTGAAAAGTGAATCTCGGCCGGTGGTGCGTGTGTCGAGTAAGGTCACGGAAAATCGCGATCCGGAGCAAGTTCATGTCAAAAAAGACAAGCCAGCTGTTCTAATCGAGGAAGAGGCGCTCAGTGGCGTGGCCTCTCCGGCATCTCCGACGCCATCGGGAATATCTTCCGAACACACCTTGGATCAATTGTACCAATCCATGCTCAATCAACTTAACCTCAAAGGCGGTGTTGAGGACGATTGCGTGTCCGCTTACTCAATACTGACGGAAAGAGCGACTGAATCTGTATCCTCGGGAGCCAAATCAGTCCGAACGACGGGAGAGCTGACATTGAAAGACTTCAATGAATCTCGTGACGCGGCGTCTGCGACAACCCAGCAGACAGCCGAAACCATCTCAAGTCGTAGAACCAAGACAGGGCGATCATCCGCGGTCAACGTTCGCTCGTCATCGAGAAGGAGGGCAAGAATGCAGTTCGCTGGCTCTTCCAAGACGACTATCGCGGATTCTACCAGAGCTCTTGCTTCAACCACGAAGTCTCTTGCTGCCTCTTCATCCAAGAGACTGAGCTCCGCGTCAAAATCAAGTGGCTCCAAGTCCAAGTCACTTGCTTCTAAATCCAAATCTGTTGTTGCTAATGTCAGGGCTAGGAGTAAGTCAAGATTACGTGGTTTCAGGACGCAGCGTCAAGAAGCCTCATCTTCAACGGAGTGCACTCCGGTTGCATTGGCCGACGAGAACAAGGAGGTGCAAGAGACCAAGTCACTGGAAAACACTTCCACGAAGGAAGAGGTCATGGGCACCGAAAAATATACGCCAGTCGACGTGGCTGTTGAAGAGGTTCAGGGTGCCTCAGCAGATGAGAGCCTCGAAGTGATGGTTTTTTCTGTGGAAGAAACTAACGATGAACAAGTCAAGGCTATTATCAGTCAAGAGAACAGTAACGAAGTTGTAAAAGGCGCGGATACCCCTGACAAGGAAGTTGTCTATCTCTACTCAATTGCCGAGTCTTCTTCTGCTTGCTCGGCTGTCAAGTCGATTGCAAATAATTCCAACCCGCATGTTTCAGACTCTGCCGTGACGAGTGCTTCACAGGTAAACGCTTTTGAAGAGGGAGGTTCTCTGAGTCTCTTGAAGAATGAAGCAGCCCGTTCTCTTGATGATAAGATTAGCGACAATGCTTCAAGCACTTCAGCGTCCAAGTCGATGATTGATTCCGAGATGGTTAGTGAAGATTCGTTCGAGGCTGATGCTTCCAAGCCTAATCTGACTGAATCTACTGCCCACGATGATGAAGACGCCGCTCTCTCGACTGTAAATGAAGTTAGCTCGACAGCTTCAACACCGAAAATCCGCCCATCGTCTGCTACCAAAATTCGTGATACTTCCAGAAAGCGAGCTCAACAGTTGAGTGGACTCGGAAAGAAATTGACTCACTCGTCAAAGTCAATTGCATCCAACTCTTCCAGAAAAATAAGCTCGACTTCCAAAACGATTGCATCGTCATCGAAATCTGCCATCGCGAACGTTAGGCATAGAAGTAGATCGAGAGTTCGTGGTTCTAAGGCGCCACCGTGCGAAGAAGAAAAGTCTGTGGATGTGTCCAGTGCAGAAGGCAAGGAATCCCATCTTGTTGAGGTTGCAGGAAAGAAGACCAATGAATCTAGTGGTGTCAAGACCGATGGAACTTCTGCTTCTGCTCGGGCTTCTTCCAGAAAACGAGCACAACAGCTGAGCGGACTGGGAAGGAAGTTCACTGATTCATCGAAGGCTATTGCTTCTAGCTCTACCAAAAGAATCAGTTCAACTTCCAAGTCGATTGCAATGTCATCTAGGTCTGCAATATCTAAGGTTCGGGTTAGAAGTAGATCGAGAGTTCCGAGTACTAAGAGACAATCAGAAAAAGACGAAGAAGAAGAAGAAGAAAAGGATGATGAAGAGTCAAGGGAAGAAGAGGAAGAAGAAAACGTTGTTGAAGAGTCAAGCGAAGAAGTTGTAGAATGCCTTCCAGGCGCGCCGTCGGGCGACGATGCGTCTATGGAAAGTAAAAGTAATGAAGTAGCTGCATCTACAAGCATTGAATCTGAAAAAGACAGAATGTCGATGGATAACAATCAAGTTTCAAGCGATGCGACTGACGAAGAAAGGGTGGAAAGTGACTACACATACACTATCACTGTTTGTGACGCAGAAAATATACACATAGAAGAAAGTGCCCCAGTTCCAACCTCGGCTGCTGCGCCGATTTCGGTGCCTCCCCCCAAGACTGCGTTTGTGACAAATGGATTCATGGATAGATTCCGTAGTTTCTCCAGCATAACAGAGCAATTCTTTTCCAAGACAGAAGAGTATTGGGGAGACTTTGCCACCATTTGTGGTGGCGAAGTTAGATCTGCTACTGAAGTGGAAGCCAACAACAATGTGCAAGGAAAAGGTGCTGTAGATCCGCTGGTTGCATCGAAGACAGACGAACCCACTTTGAACTCTGTTGAGGTTAGCCCAGTATTTGATGAACAAGACCGTTGGGTTGTTGAACATGTACCTTTAGTTGACCACAGTCACTCCGCCAAGGAACTCACTACTGAAGTCGAGCCAATTCTTGCTTCACTTGATCCTACGCCATCTATTGAGCTTGGACAATCAAGTTCGCTTAGGTCTACCAAGTCCAACAAGTCTCTAACCTTACTGACAGAAGTTCAAACCAAGCCATCAACTGAGTCAGCGAAGGTCACAGAAGCTGAGCCAAGAAAAACTTTGTCTATGGACTCTGTTGAAAGTACTAGTCAACATCGTGCTGAAGAAGGAAAATGTGAGAGTGAGACGAGGTCCTACGAAGAACAATTATACCTTGCATCAACTGAAGTAATCAATGATATCGACACTTCAGAGACTCCGGTTGGGCGTCCAAAAGCTCATGGCGGACTGAAAGATCTTAAAATTCGCACTTCTTTCTTGAAGAAGGCAGGCCTAGGACGTAAAGGTGATAGCACAAATGGCAATGAAGAGGGCAACGAGCCGCACTCTTTCAGTGTTATGAAATCACTCAAAACTGGGCTGAAGCATCTTTCACCGAGGGGTAAGGGTGGCTACAAAGGATTTCTACGATCAAAGGACGAAAACTCACTTGATGAGTATTCAAGTTCTGCCTATCGTAGCTCCACACAAAAACCAATTGACCGTTACGATGCTGATGGCGTGAGAGTTTACGGGGGAGGCATAACTGTTCCTAGCAATGATCGAATCCAGTATCCCAAGCATCCTCTCTACTATAGACGAAAGAAAGCAGGGGGGATCAGAAAACACGTGAACCAAATGCGAGAGACCGCACAAAGCATGAACAAGGTCCTTCAAAAGAGAATTGTTGCAGCGAGCCAGCCCAGGATGAAAGCCATTATGACCAATCATGTTTATCAGGCTTCCAAATGACAGTATTTCGACTATTTGAAGCAATCTAGTTGCGTTATAAGATTAATTTGTCTTTTTTGTTGATATGTTATTAATCAGATAAATTATAAGCGTCTCGGTCGTTTTTCACCGTTCTAATGAAGTTACCGACTTAGGTAACGCTTACGTCCTCTGAGTGTGCATTTGACCGTAGTAAGGTATCATCATCTTGGACTTATTGCGCTTTCGTCAGTAGAATAAACTTTGTGAAATAATGGAAATTCGGAATTGCACACACCAAAAAATATCTTCTGTTGTACCATAGTTTGGTTTCTATCTTTCCGCTGTATGCATCTTCTATGACTTAATTGCATTTTCACCTATAAAATTAACTTTACCTATATTAAAAAAAATTCAGAATTGAATACACCAAAAATGTTTCGTCATTGGTTGTGTTCCCATTTCTTCTTGGTATCTGCGCTTAAAAGCTCATATTCCACAGGAGTGAAGGGGTTCCTTTTCTTCCACGTTGATGCATTTGCACATCCAACAATTTTTAACTTCGAGTTTTCAACGCTTGCACACAGCACACCATGTTGCGATCCTCTACCCAAGGCAAGCACATACTCTCCAACTTGATCATTTTTAGGTGTCAGTACTGCTTCTATTCCTGAGTCTAGATCACATGTATAGGTCGACAACTTCGTTTCACCTATTTTTGGGCTTCTTCCATCTATACACTGATCAGTATTCCATGCTCTAAGGCTTCCACAACATGTCTTATCATCGAGCCGGTTGCTCAGATGCCAATATTGGGGTTTAGGTTCCTTGGGCGGGCCATCCAAGCATTCTACAAGCTCGAGTTCATCAGAATTGCCATAATTGGTCCACCCCGTTTTCGTTAGCTTCAGGCATTGCGGTGTCCCGGCACTTGAAGACGCTTCAATTTGGAAAACTTCCTTTGGAAGCACTCCAGCATCTTTGTAAATATAACTGAAACGATCAAGGTACCATTCAAAGTCATGACAACCCAATTTTGCAATTCCATCAGTAATGCTGGATGTATCCAGTTCTCTTCCCCTCCATTGATCAAAACTAGGAAATGTCAAGGTCTTCTCATACCACGGGCCCAAATGAGCTTTCACGGCACGTGCTCGGTTTTTGATTGCATCTCCTGCACCAAGTTTGTACTTTGCTTTCGTCTTAGCCGTGCCATCTCGCCACATGTGCGCCACAAACGATTCCGGGGCTGATACTATCTCCCCACCACATGTCCAAATTCGAAGGGATTGATCTAGATTTTCTCCCCCCCATCCCAACATGCTGGAGTCGTATCCTCCAATTTCAAAGAACCATCTGCGGCTCATGGCCAGTAGACCACCGCTCATTATGGGGACATGCGGCGTTTCATCTGTAGTCCACTTGAATTCCGCATCGAATGTGAGATAGCATTTGCTCATTCCACCGCCTGAAGTAGGTCTATTGAACTCTTCCCATGTATCCACATTAAGGCTGGTGATAACAGGGATGACAACTCGTCTATAATTTTCGTGAATCTCTTTCACGTAAGGCACCCAGTAGTCTTTCGCAGGTTTCACGTGGCAGTCGAAAAACACAATTATGTCTCCAGCCGCAGCTTCTGCTCCAGCCTGTTTCGCACCAATCAAACCTGCTGGTGAGTCTAACCTTACATACTTGACACTAAACTTGGCAGCATCCTCTTCCGACCAAAGCACCTTCAAAGGAGGGTCACTGGCATCATCGACAATTACAATCTCCTTCAGTATACCATCAGGCGTTTCATCGAACACCGACTGCGCAGTACGTTTAAAGAACGCATGTTCAAAACCACAAGGAAGAACAACACTAATCGTGAGGTTGGTTTTGTTAAAGCCAACGGGAAGTAGAGCACGTGCATTCTTCTTTTCTTCGATCTTTCTTTCTTTCTTTGCAGATTCAACTATTATTGTCGTCTTTTTGCACTGCGGCTTCTTTGCTTCGTCGAAGTCAACACACTGCTCATTGGCGCTGCACCATGCGCAATCACCATGACACCAGTCTTTGCCGTGACCCTGCGGGCACAAAGCACATGATTTCGCTTTGTGGTTCCCGCAGCTGACTTGCAGGTATTTTTTATTATCAGGATGCCAAGGGTAATGACGGCCCGTGAGCCTCATGAAGACATATTTATCCCACCACTCGAAGTCGTGGCACTTATTTTCTTCCTTTAGGCGAACCTGTTTCTGAGCAGCGGGATCCACCTTCCAATCATCGATGAAACGTTGGAACTCCGGCTTGAGTGTCTCCTGTCCAAACAGTCGTTTGTAATAAGCCTTTTTCGCAGGATGATCTCCCACCCAAGTTTCCATCACGCGCAAATTGTTCCTAGTAGTAATTCTCGTAAAGTTATCTGCGGGATGTTTCAACACAATGAATCTACCAGTATAAGTCCCGTTTTTGTAGGCGCATCCGAGGCGATCTGTCATTTCTTGTGGAAGGTCTGGAGGCCATCGTGTCAACGCTCCGCGGCCATCTTTTTCTTTGTGTTGCCGATACATGTGGCCAACGCGAGAGCAGGGGACCATGAGCATACGCCCACCACACATCCATATTTTGAAAGCCAGTTCAGTATTTTCTCCGCCCCAAACATAGAGTCCTGCAGGGTGATGGGGTATACATATTGACGTGAGAAATGTTTGGATGTTGTATGGTCAAACGATGCTCAAAACAGTGATGGAGCAGTCTACCAAGCACAGACTATATATACGGCATCAACTCACCCTCATCATATCCTCCAAGCCTCCAAAACTCATCC
This sequence comes from Stephanocyclus meneghinianus, assembly GCA_036940045.1. Taxonomy (NCBI): domain Eukaryota; phylum Bacillariophyta; class Thalassiosirophyceae; order Thalassiosirales; family Thalassiosiraceae; genus Stephanocyclus; species Stephanocyclus meneghinianus. Next base: position 2,055 of record JALLPC010000188.1, on the reverse strand, counting down.
GCCCGAATGGCAAACAAACTCCCAGGCCCAAACGGTGTCTCGTACGGCTCCCTGATCCCCGGTCTTTCAGCTTTGTAACTAAACTTAGCCCTCTCGTCTAATTCTTCTTTGGTAAAATTTTCCGGATACAATGGCTCCATGTAGTCTCCGAATCGATCTACTTGATAACCAAACCAGAATCTTTGCAGTGCATGACATTCAACACGAAATGTGAGGCGAAACCATACGATGGTGGGACAGTAAACAACGATTGCGAAACGAGCAAAATCAAACAAAATACCATTCCACACGAAGAAGCAATCCAAGCATAAAACAACTCAAATTCGACTCACTCCGTATTAACAATCCCATACTGCAAAGGGCCAGCCCCAGACCCATAATCCTTCGACCCCAAATCATCAATCACATCAATAGTCTGCATAGCAATAGTCTTTGGATTCTCCACAATGGCAATCGCCAAATGATGATACCACGTAGCACTGAGCATCTCGACATGAGAATCGACAAACATCAAGACTTCTCCCGTGGCGACCTTGGCGCCGGCAAGACGCGATCGTGCGCATCCCTCTCGATTGGAATGCTTGACGATTTTGACTTTGGGCGAGAGGGATTGAAGATAGGCGAATTCTGATTCGTCGACATTCCTGCGAATATTTTCCGGAAGGCCGTGCTGTCCCGGAATGCCGTTGTCGTCCACGATGATGACTTCGACGAGCAGATTGGGAGGAGTGCGTGCTAGTATGGATTCGACGGAAATGGACACCCAACCGTCTGGTTCATTCTGGGTTGTCATGATAACGCTGACTGTAGGTAGCATGGATTCGTCGAATCGGTAGTGACGACACATGGGGTTGAAGTAGGACTTGATTCCGATGCCCTTGTTTACGTCGCCGCCCTTTCCTAGATTACGCAGGTTTTTGTACATTTGTTTTTCGGTGGGGGAGAGATAAATGCGTTCGAATGAGTCGTCGGGGTCGGAGACTAGGTGCCACGGCGGGGTGGGGGGTGGATTTTGTTGTTTGGAGGAGGCCGAGTTTTCGAGGACTAATTGGATGGGCTCTGTTTCTTGCTGGAAGTCATCGCTGCCATTATCGGGATCGTGTGACATGACATCTGCATCATCCATTCGTCCACGTGGAGCTGCTTCGTGATGGATCTCGTGTGGCGCATCGGATTCATCCCTCCTCAACAATGGATGCCTCTCGTTCCTCCTCTTCCTGTCGCCCTGTCTGCCGTTCGTGCGTTGACCGATCCTATCCTGATTCATCATTCTCTCGTACATCCCCATCTGGGCGTTGAGCCCGCCACTGACAACGGACAGAGCGCGGAGGTAAACCGTAGTTCCCACGACTAGAAGTGCAGCGAAGGAGAGGAGGACGACGAATTTTGTGGTGCCGCTGCCGCTGTTGGTCGTGGTGGTCATGGCGTTGCGGACGTGCCGGCCGCGGATGGAAGGTATCCGTGCCATTCTTGTTTTCAATGAGAATATTTGTCTGTATCAGATGACACCAGATGTACTAGGGAATTGATGCCTCTGCTGTCCTTAATGTGTGAGACTTTGCTGTTCATGCCCCACGCGCTCTGGACAAATCAAATTGGAGGAGAAATTTCAACAGAGATAGCGCCAAGGCAAATATTGTACCAATCTGGCATTGTTATTGTATCTTACACAGGGGACATACCATACACAATAACTATATTTTTGCCATGCAATCAATCATTGAGCAACGCATATGTAGGTATTTTTCCATAGGAGAAGTGGGAGCAAAATAATAGTGTGAGTGGTTGACAGAGAGTCATTGGTCGGGAAGATTTGATACACTAAATGCGGGAAACTTGATTAGATTCCTGCAAATTCAGATTTGACTTCCACACAGAAAACAGACAGAGCGCCCAAATACAATTGAAACACCGTAAAAATCGGAGCGATAGAACACTGTTGTCATAGACACACTTCACAAAATCTCACAAATTTTTATGACATTTTACTTTTCGAGCCTCTACCGTATTTTACGGTGAGTAGGCCACACCCTAGAGAAGGCCACACTTTGCAAA
>JALLPC010000187.1:4791-16168 GCA_036940045.1 Stephanocyclus meneghinianus | reverse complement strand
ATACATTATTTTTATGGTTGTAATTCTTGTACAGGCCAATTCGGGTGTTCTTAATATCTAAGAACAATCTTAAAAAAGAACAGTCTCCACGTTTCCCTCACAATTAAACCCATTCAGTGACTTCTAAATTTTTAGTCCCATTCTCCTCGAGCTTTTGAAAGGCCATGGCGAAGTCTGTGTCAAACTTTTTCGCGTCCTTGGCATATGTATCGACCCATTTCAAGAACGATTTGTCCTTGAGCAAAACATAGTCAGTGGGCAACATCATCAGCTTACCAGTGGCACCATCGACGTATTGTGGGGGTCCACTCCAATCTTTTGGGACCCATTTCAAGCTCGTCAAGATGGTAAAGTACGCATTGTTGAATGTGGTTGGTGTAGGAGTCCAGGGACCATCATATCCACTATTGAAAAATAATAAGTGGGACCATGAGTCAATTTTGTGACATTGTGTTAGGTAAAATCTTGACCAGTCGAAGTGGTGTTATTGATAGGAAAATCATCGCGGTATGAACATACCTGGCAGTGGTGTGGCACCGTCCCAAGGCATGGGCGCCACTCAAGGCAACAATCTCCTGGTCATTAAATCCCATGCGGTAAAAGATGGATCTGATATGATCCGCATCGGACTTGTCAGCCAACGCAGGCCCACTGTCCGCATTGGGAAGACGTCCATCGGGGGTCACGAACTCTACAGGCTGGTCAACTCTCCCAGAAGACCATCCAATCGTGGGACCACCCATGGCCTTGATCGCTGCGACTCCGGACAATGTATACAAGTCGGCATAACTCAAGCCGTTGTGCTTAGCGTAAATGGGCTCCAACCACTTTACTGCGGTGTCACCCAAGCCAGCATTTCCTCCATGGGCAAGTTCTTCCTTGAAGCGGATCGTGCCACCACCGGATCCGCCAGTTCCTGTGGTTTTGTCGTACGTGCCGGAAGAATGCCAAGCGAGACGTACGAGAGCTGAAGAGAAAAGATATCGTTCAAGCCGTGAGAATTAAGTATGGTTCCATTCTTATAAGCTAGTAATGAATGATCTTTTACATATAACATTCACGTAGATTGAATACACAAGTAAGGACCGTTACTTACTTGGTCCCTTATCTGGATCATCCTTGACAAGATTCATGATATCCTTCGCCACAGCTTTGTAGTCCACGCCATCATCAGCAAAAGCTGGTTTACTATGAGGCAGGAGGGCAGTAGCAGCCACCATGCCACCGGTGGCAAGGAAACCTCGACGATTAGTGTTTGACAGAGCGTGCAAGGCGAAGGGCGAAAAAGACTCAGATGAAACGTGATGGGCGACAGATGCAGCCGATGGGCTAAATGCACTGGCGAAAGGAGAAGACAAAAGCAACAAGGTTGCAGCTGTAGCTATCAGGGTCGTTCCGTTCATGGTCATGATTGTGGGGTTTTGATCTGGTTTTGATATCCTCTGACAGATGACAGATAGATGAGAACAGATGATATGAAATCCTCTCTCTAGGCAATCGTCCTCCTACGCTGGTATGGTATCGTACCTAAATTACCTACAGTATAATGGATCTTTTGTCTGTGACATGTCTTGACACTATAATACTTTACCCTTGAACGCAGTGGGCACATCAAAAGATTCGACAAAGTAGTTAAACTTAAGTTAAGATTTCGTTTGAAATCTTCATAAATCAATCGATACTTAAAGGTATTTTTTTGATGGTTGGTCATTTATTTTTGATAGCACGACATCATCCACGGCACCCTCATCCCACTTTGAAAGTGCATACGTACGCACCTCTGAACAAAGCGCCCTGCAGGCTGAGCCAACAAGGGCTAATGCACAAAAATAATTAGAAAACTCACCGCCATCTACTCATCGATACAAATTCTCTTCCATCGAACCCACCAGCATCTAAAGCCATGAGCGCTAAGGCCGTCCGTGAGTATCACGGCAAGTTGCTTCTCGCAAAGTATGTCAAGGAATACAGCAATGGTACACATGTGATGGACGATCGAGCTGCGTTGGTCACTCCTGAGACCGATTACGATGTGAGTTTTGCTTGGCTGTCACGTTCGAATTAGATGGTCTTTCTTGCGTAAAGCATTTAATCGTTGCGAGATCTTTTCTCACCTCATTTTCACCTAACGTTCGCAAGACCCTCCTCGAAGAGAACTCCTGGCTCGCCGATCCCGCCGTGAAACTTGTCGTCAAGCCGGATCAACTCATCAAGCGCCGCGGGAAGGCTGGTCTCGTAGGCCTCAATCTATCCTTCACCGAAGTCAAGGCTTGGATCGCAGAACGAATGAAGAAAGAAATCAAGGTCGAGGCGGTGACCGGCGTCTTGGATCATTTTATCATCGAGCCTTTCGTACCCCACGCCCAGGCCGACGAGTATTACATTTGCATTCAGAATGAGAGACACGGAGAGCAAATCCTATTTTATTCGGAAGGTGGCGTTGATGTCGGTGATGTTGATTCCAAGGCGTTGCGTCTTAATGTGCCCATTGATGAGGAGTTGACGGAGGAGAAGATACATACCGCCGATTTTTTGAAAGGGGTGCCCGACGAGCGCAAGCCGCGTCTTCAATCCTTCTTGGTTGCCCTGTTTCAAGTGTATCGGAAATTGAACTTTACGTACGTTGGTCTCTTCTGTATTCTTTCGCATTTTATGGATTTCTCATCCCAACAATTTGCTCTTATTCCTCCAGTTACATGGAGATTAATCCTATCGTAGTTACACCCGATGGAATCATTGCACCGTTGGATTTGGCTGGAAAAATCGACGAAACTGCGGCATTTCTCAACGCATCGCAGTGGGGGCATTTGGATTTGCCTGCACCTTTTGGAAGGCAGGAATTTCCTGAGTGAGTTGATTCTGGATACTGTTCAGATGTACTTTCCTTGTACAAAGTTTAAGATCCTCCAACCATCTCATTCGCCACAATGATTGTTTGCCTACACAGAGAAGTTTACATTCGGGAGCTTGACTCCAAGACAGGTGCCTCGCTCAAACTCACGATATTGAACCATGCAGGTCGCATTTGGACTATGGTTGCAGGAGGCGGTGCTAGTGTCGTCTACGCCGATACTATATCAGATTTGGGCTATGGGAATGAACTTGCTAACTATGGAGAATACTCAGGTTCGTAAATCATTCACTCATGCAGCTATAGGCTGATTATGCCTAACCGTGGATTTTGGTCCTACGAACTTTCTAACATTCAGGTGCTCCTTCAACCGAGCATACTTTTGAATATGCCAAAACCATTATTTCACTAATGACAAAAAACCGAGATGAACGGGGCAAAATCTTGTTGATTGGTGGCGGCATTGCCAACGTAAGAATGGGATTGCTAGCATTGTTTATTGCATGCAAGCAGACCCACAATTGCCCTGATAACACTTTTTTTCGGTCGCTATTGCACCCTAATCTTAGTTCACAGATGTGGCGGCGACATTCACAGGTTTAATTAAGGCTATTGAGACGTTCAGTGACGATTTGAAATCGAATCATGTACGTCAACTGAACTGGTGACCATGGCGTGCGTTCATTAGCTCATAAACTTGTTTTACGGTACAATCTTTAGGTTCAAATCTGGGTTCGTCGTGCAGGACCAAACTACCAGGAAGGACTTCGAATGATGCGTGAATGTGCCTACTCCACCGGACTTCCTATTCACATTTATGGACCCGAAACTCATGTGACTGCCATTGTCCCGCTTGCTCTGGGTATTGCGAAAGTTGAAGAATTTCCAGAATTCGACGACGAAAGCCACGACAAGAAAGTTCCTGCAAAGAAAATGAAAATGACTGATGAGACCGGTGACACTCCAATGCGCGACGAATTAAAAGCACAAAAAGCAGATCATGAAGCCAACCACAAAGTTGAGAACTTTTCGGCCTCTACTCGATGCGTTGTCTACGGATTACAAAATAGAGCTGTACAAGGAATGTTAGATTTCGATTTCATGTGCAAACGTGCTTTGCCTTCAGTTGCAGCAATGATATTCCCATTCAGTCCAAATCACTTCATCAAATTCTACTGGGGGACTGATGAAATACTTATTCCTTGCTATCAAAGAATGGAAGAGACCCTAAAAAAGCACCCTGATGTTACAATTATGGTCAATTTCGCGTCGTTTCGTTCTGTCTATAGCACAGTGATGGAAACTCTGGGTGAGTGTCTTGAGGCTATGATTTTCAGGCGACGCTTGGGCACGGCCCTTGACTTTATCTCGACCCATAACTCAACGATTTTCCTTTTTCATGTTGACGAAGAGTACTCTGATCAAATAAAGACTATTGCTATTATTGCCGAAGGAGTTCCTGAATCTCAAACTCGTAAGTTCATCAAGGCTGCACATGACAAAGGCGTCGGAATAATTGGACCTGCTACTGTTGGTGGTATAAAGCCTGGATGTTTTAGAATTGGAAATACGGGGGGCATGTTAGATAACATTGTCATGAGCAAATTGTATCGTCCGGGATCTGTTGCCTACGTTTCGAAGTCTGGTGGTATGTCGAACGAGCTAAACAACATTATTTGCAGAAACTCCAATGGGGTGTACGAAGGCATAGCCATAGGGGGGGATCGTTACCCTGGATCTCTATTTATAGACCATCTGCTACGTTACAACGATAACCCCGATGTGCACATTCTAGTACTTCTGGGTGAGGTGGGTGGTATTGATGAGTATGAGGTATGCAAGGCTTTAAAATCAGGCCGAATCACGAAGCCTTTAGTTGCATGGTGCATCGGTACTTGTGCTAGTATCTTTCCGTATGAGGTCCAATTCGGGCATGCTGGTGCGTTGGCTCGAGGGAATATGGAAACAGCTATGGCAAAGAATGCAGCCCTGAAAGAAGCGGGTGCTCATGTCCCCAAAAGGTAAGCCAGGAAACTAGCCAAATTAGACTTTGGCGGTGAATTTCTGGTATAACCATGTTTTGGTTTTGTCATCCCTTCAGCTTCTTCGACTTTGGGGATGAGCTAAAGAAGGTGTATGAAGGTGCGTGATTCTCCATCATTCTCAAGCATTTCTTTCAAGGCAAGTTACTCAATTCTTTATTTTTTATCATGCAGGTCTTGTAGACTCGGGCAGCCTTATTCCGGCACCTGAACCGGAGACACCAAAAATCCCAATGGTAATTTTCTGTCATGATCATGAGTCATTTTTGCTTCAGTTTTCCTTATTCAACGCACTTCCTTAAATCAGGACTACACGTGGGCTAAAAAGCTTGGTCTCGTCAGAAAGCCAGCAAACTTTATATCATCGATATCTGATGACCGAGGAAGTGAACTGAGTTATGGCGGGATGCCCATCAGTGAGGTATTTGAGGGAAATCTTGGTGTTGGTGGTAAGTCCCTGTCTTTTGTTGAGTGATTTATAATACTTTCACTGTTAGGTGCAAAGCCCAAATGCATCTCCATTCGTGTAGGTGTGCTCTCCTTGCTCTGGTTCCGTCGCCAGCTTCCACCATATGCAGCAAAGTTTATCGAGATAGGTACAAAATGAAACTTATGCTTTAAATGTTCATGCGTTTCAATTTCGCCAATCAATTTCATGTCACCATTCTTAGTGTTGATGGTAAGTGCGGATCATGGGCCTGCTGTCTCGGGTGCACATAACACGATAGTGACCACAAGGGCTGGAAAAGATTTGGTGTCTTCGCTTGTCAGTGGACTGTTGACAATCGGGCCTCGTTTTGGTGGGGCCTTGGATGAAGCAGCATTGATGTTTAGTGATGCAAGTGACAATGGCACCGATCCAGAGCAGTTTGTAAAGGACATGAGAAAAGCAAACAAACTTATTATGGGGATTGGGCATAGGTGAGAATTAGTAATTGGTCTTGTACCCCACACAGGGATGTAACTCACAAAGTGAACACAGAATCAAGTCATTGACAAACCCAGACAAAAGGTGTGAAATCATTAAAGACTACGCACGCGCAAACTTCAAGGATAATACTATTCTCAAATTTGCTCTCGCGGTAGAACAAGGTATGTTTGTCTTGTTTAAAAATGCGTCACTTTTTCCACATTTGAGTCTCTCCTGCCACTTTCTGTGATCATCCTAGTTACTACAAAGAAAAAGGCTAACTTGATCCTCAATGTGGATGGCTGCATTGCTGCTTGCTTTGTCGATATGCTGCGAAGTTGTGGGGCGTTCACAATGGAAGAGGCTGCAGAGCTGGTTCAGAATGGGTGCTTAAATGGACTGTTCGTCCTTGGTAGGTCCATCGGATTCATTGGCCACCACCTTGACCAGAAGCGCCTCAAGCAGGGCCTTTACAGACATCCATGGGATGATATTAGTTATTTAAATGATTCAGCTTAGAGCTACAGTTTGCTTGTTTTGGTAGGATGGGAGCCGCGATGAGTTCGTTAAAATTACTCTGGTCTTGAGATATGTCATTTTTCAATTGTTATTTTGCCATGGTGATCGACCATAGATCAAGTCGTACCAATAGCTAACGAACTAAGAGTGATCTGCTCTCCAGGTGCCAAGGTTATTCTAATAATTTACAGTACAACAACTACCTCCTACTAGTGTTCAAATATTTCACTTTAATACTTTACTTCGGTGGATTTTGCATCACTTCATACTTTTGACGAGTCCAGGCCAATCCTAAAAAGCTCAAGAACCAGCAGCCTGCAATTATTTTTGTCTGCGCCCCGATAACATCGTCGATGGATTTGCCATCTAAGCCAAACCGAGCAAGTGCCTCTTCCCCGGTCTTCACAACAGGGCCTCGACGTGGACCAGATGTATTGAAAGCCAGTCCTTTAAACTCATTCACAGCAAGACCAGTGAATCCCCATCGGATGAGCCCGACCTGATTGACCCAACGAAGGAGTGCTGGAGTATTTTCTTCACTTATGTTCTTTCCATCAAAGATAATGTTAAGAACGATGATTGGGGGGAAAAGAGCAAGCGCTACATCAGAAGAGGGAGATATTGATCCGATCAAAAGGCCAACGGCTTCGGATGCAATAGAATGAAGGCTTGTTAAGCCAAGAAATGTCTTAAACCTCCCTTTTTGGAGGCGAGCCAACGGATAAATAAGTGACGAGAAGACTGCATTAAAAAGCCCGATGAGGGGAAGCTCGGAGAGAGCTTTGGATATGAAGTAGGGGAATGTCCTGTACAGACTTGATGCCAATTCTACAGAGACAATGGACTTTTCCTTCGGAAAGGAACGAATGGTTCCTGCCATAGCCATGTTGGTGGCTCCTATCACAATGAGACTCAGCAAACCAAACCTATCCATGATTGATGCCTGGTTATCGCCCAAAGAATAAATTCCACCATAAATCAATCCCAGTGATACTTGCTGCACCATCTTGATAATAATTGCAGCTTTTCCACGGAGAGTTTCTTGAATAGATCTTCGAAACAGTAGCTTAAACTGTCGAAACACGTTAGTGCCCGGGTGTGTTGTTGTCAGATCTACAATGTGTTTCATCTTTCTTTCTGTCTTCTCGGTATTTGTATCGTCCGAGTCAAACGAAACCCATTGGCGCGCGTGTTGGTCTGCTGCACGAGCGATTGTCTCTATGCGATTCACAGACTCACGTTCTGCTTCCGCGTCTGCACCGACCACGCGCGAAACACAATCCAAGATGTGTTCTGCTGTACCAACTTCGGCCTCGCATCCATACCCTAACTCTTCCATATATTCTCTGACTTTAGATCTTTCTCCATAATACATCAACTTGCCTTCACTGATCAAGAGGAGATCGTCAAAAAGTTGGAAAGTATGTTGACTGGGTTGATGGATGACTGCAACGACAGTTTTTCCATGATCTGCGAGCTTACGAAGAGTTTCAATTACTTGAGTTGCTTGGTATGAGTCGAGACCACTTGTAGGCTGCAATAAACACAGGGCACCATTCAAATGTAAAAAACGAAGACGGCACGAATTGGGTACCGGCGGTTTGGTGGTACTCACCTCATCTAAAAAGATCACAGGAGGTGAAGATATCATTTCACATGCAATGCTAAGGCGTTTCCTCTCCCCACCACTAAGACCTCTAACTTTGGCGTTGCCCACAATTGTATTCGCACTTTTTGTCAGTCCCANTAATGCGACGCTTACGTAGATGAAATGTTCTCCTTTTATTATTTTCTTCTGCCTTACTTGTTATTTCTGCCAACAACAAAGTTGTACCCTGTTCATTGGACTCATGGAATTTTCTATGGCAATGTCTCTACCATAAAAGTTTTGGTACTCCCACATACTCTTGCCCAATAAAAATCTTTTGTCAAAATGGTTAGACCCGTCCAAGACATGATTAGCTGTACAAGAGTTTCTTCTCTCTCTTTCTTTGTTTTAAGACATGAACCCATCTTCAACTCAACACGAAAGTCAAGAGTTTCCTTGACAGTCATGTGAGGGAAGAAGTTAACTTCTTGCTCGATGAATGCTGATGGGATTTTGGAATCGCCAGTTAGAGGGACGCCATTCACGTAGCGTTTACCGAAAAGATTAATCTTTTTATCTTGCTTGAGCTGCCCGGAGATCGCATGCAGAAGCGTTGATTTCCCGCTGCCACTTGGACCCATAATAGCCAGCATTCTGCCTGGGCGCGCTACCCCACGAATACTTCCGTCGAGAATCAATCTTTCGCTGGTTCCATTGCCATCGCCTTTCTTTTTCTTCTGCTTTAATGTCATAGTGATATCTTCGAATCCAACCGCCACTGATTCAAAAAATCCACTGTGCGTCTGTTCCAAATTCTCGCAAATAATATCTTCCGCTGTCAATGAATTGTAATTGTAAGAAAGAGACATAGGTTGATGAGATTAGTTGGAACACAACGAATTTGAGGATATCATGACGAATACCGGAGAGAAAGAGGGCAAGCACATTGACGAATTGCACTCACCCCCTTCCTCTCCTTGTTGAATATTTCTGACAGACTGGGGTTTGTGGTTCATCCCCATGTACCAAATCCAAGATAACATAGCAATCACAACACTACTTAAAATTGACAGGACAATCATGTGGAACTCAGCCGCAAAAAGATCTCGCTTCCATGCTGAATCAACAACAACTTGAACGCTGTCTTTTCGCCCTCGCTTCTTTCGTTTCGCAGAGGATCCTCCATTACCACCATTTGATTCCGGCACCACAGACCACGAAAACGAGCCCAGCCAACTCATCCCATTTTCGTAAAACAAAAAGCTACCCCACCCTTCTAACAGATTCATAAAACTTCCCCACTGAGTGGTGTACTCACCATCCTGGTCGGTGTTCTTCCGATTCCACTGCTTTTTTGATGAGGAATTCTCAACAATTTTGGGTCGCGAGGCGAATTTACCGGCTAAGTTTTGAGCCGATGCTAGGTGAGAGTTATCGGTGGAGGGATAGACTGATGAGGCGATGGCGAAGATCGCTAGGAGTAGTTTTGGTGGTGCGTGGTGACGCCGACGCACTGGGCGACTTCCCAAACGAGGAAGAGAAGCCATTGGATATCCCGTCATTCGTACCTTCTACAAATACCTCCGAGGAAATGAGTGATATCTGATGGTGTCGATTGCCTCTTTCCTCGGTCTGTTTTTGTGCAATGGTGTGATGCGTGTAGGGTGTGTATGGTAAGGGTGTGTATTATGCTATGGCGCGATACAATGCCATGTGTTATTGATGGCATTTGGCCCGGATGGCATGATTGGCGTACGTGCGAGGTTGAAGAGGGTCGGATCACTGGGGCTAAAAATCAAAGATCAGATCAAGGCGTGGGTCAGGTGATGGAACTTGTATCCATTTGACTGTCATAGCGTTAAAAAGAAAAAAGGTCACTATGATACATCTGACGTTTGGATCTTTCCAAATGTTTAAGCCAGTTCCTTAATTTTGATATGATTTAGGCGACAAAACAGCGATTTCTACCACCAAGCTCTATATTTGGAAGACATCGTCTACCGTACTACAATTTATGGCATATGAAAGTCAGCAGCTGGATGTGCACCAACGTTTTTGGAGAGGGTTTTGGAACGCAGCCAAGAAGAGAAAGAAGCGCCTCAGTCCAAAGCGAACCAATACCCCAACACCCCAATTTGTAACAACCGAGATGGCCTTTTCTGACCGAGAAATTGTATAGTCTCCCTACGAAACAACCATGTGGACCCCTGACCGCTCTTCCTGTCGTCCGCCCACTGGCCTCCGCAGCAACACGCGATCATTTCAAGGACGCAGCAGCTCCAGCGTTGCCTCCTTAGGGAAAGCTAGCTATACTGAGCGATCCCCATCGCGATGTGCTGGCGGCAGTTCTGCCAGTGTTGACACCAACAGTTTCCATTCAGCATTCGCCGATGTTGAGGACGACTCGTCATGTGACGATACCTATGTTTCCATGACTTCCAATAGAAGTAATCGCAGAAATATCAAAGAAAGCTTGTTCGAACAGTCGCCTCGAATCTTGAAAGAAACAACAAGGGTTACCAATACACATGATTCATGGCGTTCGCCTACATTCGACAAGAAGAAGAAGAATGATTACAGCAAGCTTCACACCATATCTCGTGCTGAGTCTTCTGGTATTCTCGATAAGCTCAAAAGCGACATCAACAGTCTAGAAATCCTTCGCAAGTCATCGTATGCCGAGGAAACAGTGTTTTCAGGGAGTACGTTTGACTTTCACGATGAAAACCAGTCAAAGGGTGCTGAAAGCTTGCCCACGTCACGCGAGAGGACTCGAAGTGTGGATCGCTCTTTCCGCCAACACGGGAATGATTTGCGAGGCTCGCTGGTTGTTGATACAGTGTTGCAAGGCAAGTATGGAAGTGGCGCAGCCAGTCTTGATGGCTCTCGTCGCTTCAATTTGGAACGAAATCATAACGAATTGAGAGACAAGTTGCAAAGAGAAAAGATGGAAATACAGGCTAAGTTCATGAATAGGGGGCATGACATGGAAATCAAACTTAAGCAGAAAGACGAAGAGATTTCAAGGCTGACTAAAGAGTTTGCCACGGAAAAGGAGCAAAATGATCGCTACTCAACCACAATCTCAGAGTTGCAGAGTAAATTGGAGGAGTACAAGTCCAAGGAAGTAGCAACGCAAAATGCTCTACGCGATGTGATGAAGAACGTCGAGCACGAACGTGATGTCAGAGATAAAGAGATACAACTCGCGTCGAGAGTTCAACAGGCAGAGGTTCTGATGCTAGAAGAGAAACTGAACGAGGCATATGAGCGTATTGAAGAACTGAAGAAGGAAGATAGTGCGAGGCATAATGCGCTTAGAGGAGAGATATCGGAGAAAAGCTGCATTATCGATGGACTTAAGCGAGATATCAACCACCTTCGTTCTCTACTGGACAACTCCACCAGGAGCAAGGCAGATGGCGAAAGAACACTGCGTAGTATGATTGAACGACTGGAAATGAGAT
>JALLPC010000186.1:0-12393 GCA_036940045.1 Stephanocyclus meneghinianus | reverse complement strand
TATACAATATGGCAGTATGATGCATTGTGTATTGTGATATCCTTTTAGGAGCTTTTAGGTAGATGTCACGAAGCTGTACGGTATCCTACAATATGTAACCTCACTGTGTTGTCCGCTGAACCATGACGACAGCCTAACGACTCTCAACCAGTCCCAACTTACCCTCTCCACCCTCTCATTCCACCTACAGCATCATTCATAAACACACGAACACAACATGTGAACACCTGGTGAACACCCATAGAGTCTTGTTGTTTCCAGGTTGTTGATTTAAGCAAGAAATAAGAATAAAGACTCGACCCGACAGAGAAAGCGAATATGCCGAAAGGCATCCTCTCAAGTTAAAATAATCGAGAGGACGCTGAAAGGACGCATGCTTCACTATGTCGTTGCTAATCAAAGTCGACGTGATTATTGCTGTACATAATGCAGAATCTACCATCGAAGAGACGGCAAGATCCGCTATGAAACAGGTCATCCCCAATCATCTGCTTGATAGGAGGTTGACCTACAACCAATCGAGGAAGGATGTGCTCGAGTTCTGTTTGGTCGACCTACAATTCGATATACTTATCTGTTGTTACAATGATGCATCCACCGACAAAAGCTTGGATATTCTGCATCGTTTGGAACATGATTTGTCGAAATATCCTACACCTGACAACGAAAGGTGCACCTCATCTGAAAGGTTCATACCAGCCAAGCTTTTCATCGGAACTTCCGCTCCAGATACACCCTCTCGAGGAGCAGGATATGCCAGAAACCAAGCAGTAAAGTTGCGCGACAAGTATGAGGAAACCCAGAAACGCACGCACAAACCTTTGCACCACTTCTTATGCATCTTAGATAGTGATGACATAATGCACCCCACACGAATTGCAGAGCAAACATGTGCAATGCTAGCACTTGGCTTCGACGATGATGGTCAACATTTATGCAGCAAGACTTTGATGGGTTGTCAGTTCGACCGAATACCAAAAGACAGCACTTGGCATTACCAAAACTGGGCCAATTCATTGACGGATGAGCGTGTCTACTTGGAACAGTTTCGTGAATGTACATTGATTCAGCCTACCTGGTTCTTATCAAAAGATTGGTTTATTTCTTTGGGAGGTTATTTAGAGGCGCCAGAGATGCTTCATGAAAAGAGTGGAACGAAACGGAAATTCGACAATTTTTCAGGGGAGATGAAACCACAACATTATCTATTAGTTCATTCATCTGAATCGATTCATACGCCGAGGGACTCGACCGGAATTCAAGTGAATACACTGCGATTGGCTGAAGACCTCAGACTTTTTTATGCACATCTTTACGCCTGCGGGAATGTCCGTCTTCATCGAACATCTCATCCGCTCGTGTCTTACCGTCACAGGTCTGGCACGTCGCAAAGCTCGAGTACCCCACGGAAGTTACTATTGAAGTTGAGAGCCAAGGCGTGGGAAGACTTGATTTATTATGGAAAACCAAAGAGCGGCCATTCCAGTAATGGCACAGTATGGTCGAAAAATGGATTTGCTATATGGGGAGCCGGCAGAGACGGGAAAGACTTTCTTAAATCTTTGAGCCCAGATGTTGCATCTTCTGTGGTATGCTTTGTGGATGTGGATAAGAAGAAAATCGAGGAGATTAAATGGTATGACAATCCTACATTGGGTAAAAGAATACCTATCTGGCATTTTTCAGTCCTTCGAAATAGCAGAAGCAATGAAGGCACGTTCATTTCTCCAACAGTCTTCGGGCGCATAGACAAACGGAATCAAACTGTAAAGTCTCATTTGCATAACCAGTTAATCGATGATCAAGAATCGTATTCAGATCGATATTCGGAAAGAAACGACCAGAGAGAGGGACAGGACAATGTATCACACCTGATCAATTTGCCAATGACTCGAGAGGAACTAAATGTTTTGCCTGTCGTGGTTTGTGTTGCGATGTACCGTACCTCTGGGGCGATGGAGAGCAACGTTGCCTCGATCGGACGTGTAGAAGGAGAGAATTTATGGCATATATGCTGATGGATATAGAATTGTTGGTCACATCACACAATATAGATGCGTCTAGCAATGTTGTTAACAACAATTTTACGATACTCATTTGGGGTGACGATTGTGCTTCATTTCTTACAGTACATACTCTCGAGTCTCTCCTTTCTTAAGTTTTCTCTCCATGTGTCTCCTAGAGGTGAATTGTGATCATCGTCTTCATCATTTTCACTTGAGTATGACAATGATATGTCTTCTCCTAAAAGGTGCATAGGGCTACGAACAATATTCGAACGCGTCGAAAACGGAACTTGCTTCATAGGAGGCATGTCAAGATGTTCTTGTGTCAACTCAGATTCCACGTCCCATTTCTTACTGCTGTCAATATTTATGGTATTAACAGTTCCTTTGGAGTAGAGTTTTTTCACAGAAAGAATACTTTCACTTTTGAGTTTCCGAATCTCTTCATTTGTATTTAATATAGCCTCGCGGTTCAGTCTACGGATTTCTTCAGTTTTGTTGAGTATCGAGCCATCACGTCTTTGGGCTCTTGCCCTTAGCTCGTCTCTAAGCGAGGAAATGAGTTTATTTTTGGACTCAATTTCACCTAGATATTGCCTCCTTTTGTTGACCATCTCATCTTGTTGTTGTTTTAGTTTTCTCCTCAACATCTCGACCTCCGTTTCCAGTGCTGAATTCCTCTGCAAGGTTGAGTTTAGATCATTTTCTATGACTCGTAAATCCGACAAAGACTTCTGTTCGAACTGTCTGAACGCATCCTGTGCTTTCGCTGATACGGCGTGTGATCTATCAAGGTTCTCCTCAAGGATTGCGACTTTGTTCTGATACATTCTGTCAATAGTCGATAACTCTGCGCGGGTTCCTTCAAGCTCATTCTGCAGAAGAGAAATTTTATGGTTGTAGGCTTTTCCTGCTTTTGATAATTCTACCTCAAGATAACTGAAGAGGTTACTCAATTCAAGGTCGTGTTGACGCTGTAGATCTTGCAATGCCCTCTGTTTCTCGAACTCGACATGGTGATTTGTCTCGACCCTAGATTGTGGGCGCAAGCCACACCTTGAAAGTAGCGCGCGAATGGATTCAGGATCATCGTATACTAGTGACTGCGAGGTCATGCCGTATTTCAACGAGGTAGCGAATTGTGATCAAGATTCCTCTTGAGGAAAGATTGATTGATAGACGATGGTGCTGGACGTGAAGTTCTCCTAGAGAGCGAGCGCATCAATAGGGCATCGCTTGCTAGCATGCAAAAAATGTTTCAGCGGGCAGGTACTATGTTTGTCCTGGATGTCTTCCGTGTCGGAGGGAGGTTGTCGTTTCTACTCGCCAAAAGAAAGCTTTCAATGAAATCCACCAGAGGGGGCATAATAAAATGGTAGAAATACGGTAGTATCTATGATTTTTTTTAAAATGTTTGTATCGTACTTTACATATTATAATATGCTTTATTTTTTTACGAAGAAACACATTTTCTGTCAGGTCACAGTTAAAAAAATCTCAGAAATTTGTACAAACCGATTTTTGGTATTGTACCATAGCCTGATGGCTTGGAAGGAGACAGCGTGCGATGGCCCAGACCTCCTGAGAACCCTGCCTAGAGCTCAGGCGATCCAAGTCATTTCAAAGCAAGCAATAGCGACATACATACTCAATGCATACTGCGCCATTACAACAGGCCTTTTGCCATCCGGGCCTTCCCTCGAGCCTGGCATTCACTCTGGGATTAGTGTCAAGGCACTGGGGCCGTTGGCTGCCTCCACTACCAGATCATTCATTTTGCTATCATGGTCAACACCTGAATCATATGGGTCCTTTTTTCATGAATGAATGCAATCAGCAAGGCCCAAACGAATCGCAACATGACGATATTCGCAGTAAAATGAGAATGACAGACGACCCGTCCCTTTTCTTCGAGCTCATGTCACCCGTTCACACGGCTCAACCCGATCAAATGAGTGCGTCGTCACTAGCATATCTTGGAGACGTTTTGTTTGAACTATTCATACGGTCACGCTATGTATGGCCCGAACGACGAATGTCAGACTTACAGAACAAAGTAGTTTCGATTGTCCGAGGTAAGGACCAGGTATCAGTGTGTTTGCTAACAACTTAGAATGGTTTTATTAATCGTCCATGCATCCGACTTATTGAAGCGGATGCTCAAGCTTCACTTATGAAGAAGTGAGTATTATACTTGTCCTCTTTAAATGTCAACAAGAATGGTTTCACTCAAATATTCGTTTCCTCCAAGGTTCATCAAATCATTTCCATTGACTCCTGCCGAACAGACGGTGCTGTCACGAGGGAGAAACGCCAATTTATCTGCTCGGAAAAAGATGAAAGGTATGAACGATTCTGTTGGTGGTGCGTCTGCTTATCAGGATTCCACTGCTTTCGAGGCTTTACTCGGATATGCTTACATTTACGATAAACAAAGGTTTGCGGGTATGATAAATGCAATTAAATTGTGTCTCGACGAATTAGATAGTGAATGAGTTTTTAATTCTTCCAATGAGCAGCCAGTGCCGACAGTCAAATTAATGTAAACAAATGGTTTGTAACATGAATACGAGTATCCACGTCAAAATTAATCTTTCGAGCGTGAAAACGCGATGCTGGTCCCATTCTTGATCAATTTTCTAACAGATAACTTCACAGGTGAAAGACTCCTTGTATTGATATCGTCTCCCAGATAGTTCCGGAGATCAAGATACTTTAGACGAGGGGCATGAATTGCCAACGTTTCAAACAGCCTCTCGTCAACCCCAGATGTAGCGAATTTAGCTGCAATGGCAATTAAATTACTGACCGTGGCTACTTTTCCGTGAGAAGCTTCATAGTCAGCCGGCAAATCTTCCTTATCTGTGCCATGTTCATCATCTGAAAAATCATCTCCAAATATGTTGTATTTCGGCGGACAATACCCTGTGACTAATGAGTGTATTGCTTGACCATCGATGCAAGATACCGAACTAATATCCACCATGCGCAAGGTAGATAGACGAGCCAAATGACAGCATCCACGCGGAGTAATGGAGCACATGGAGACATCCAAAAGTTCCAAATTATTCAAGTTTGATGCCAAAATTTCCATGATGTCATCGTTAATTTTGCGACACATGGACAGCAGTAATGATTTCAAGTTTGGACAAAGGGACTGTATCGTTTTGAAGCAATAAATAACATGAAAGACTGCACAGAGTTAAGATGAATTCTAAGAACACGATGAATACGTACAACAACTGCCTCCATCGAGATTCGCCCAATTCTATTTCTGTCTATTGAATGGGTCTTGCTCAAATCAAGCACCTCAAGAGGGAGAGGTGTCTGTGAGTTGCGAACACCCTTGGCACATCCCAAAAAATTCACCAGGCCTGTATCGCCAACCGCAGTGCCCCGCAATTTCAACACACGTAGACGAGCACGCAACGGGGAAAGAACCTGCAAATGCCTATCCATAAAGGCATTACCGAGGAATGAAAAGTCTACTTCTTTGAGGTGTGGAAACTGCTGCATTACTTTCGAGAGCACACGAGTGCTATATGTAATCTTCTTGGTGTGATAAAATCTCGGCTTTGCATCGAGTGATGTAGAAAATAGTCGAGCCAAGGAAGTGAATTGATGGCAGACACTTCGAATGACGGAGACCTGCTGAGGCGTGTTATCGAGGTACCCACAAAATAAAATGTGACCAATGATGTCCTTGGGGAGGATGCTTTGAAGAGGTGAGAGTGGTTCGCCGGGGGAACGTTCAAAATCCCATTTCAATGCTGATGCACGTGATGACATTGGCAACGGTGGATGAAACTTCAACCGTTCGCTTCGGCGGCGATACTTGACGTTTGACTTAGGCATGACAGTTGACGTATTTTGCAGCTCTGATTGTATGCGGAAAATCACGCAGCGGCGTCTCGGAGTTGTATTGCAGCGAGGCTCCTTCTTCAATCTTTATACTCGCTTGCAAAGCATTTGCCATTACAACATTTCGTTCACAATTCACCATACACCGTGCGTGGCGAGCATTTTGATTATTTTGTGATCAAAAACTGTGCAGTATGGCGTCGATTACAAACAACAAGATAGGAAGTGTTTCTTCGCTTGCTGCTGACACGTCTTGTTCTACCATGTACATTTTTGGCGCGTGGGTTGGGTTACACAATAATACCTTCTTTAGGATAGTTATTTAGTTATTTACATAATAGGAACAAAGGATACGTATCTGATAAAAAGATACCGGCACTTTTTAGACATTTCCACGTCCACACATCACGGTCGTACACATCAGTCGACATAATAATAAGCCTCCCTCAAGCTCCATCGAGCCAAACAATATAAAATAAAAGGTATGGTATTGGTAATCGCATGGTAGAAAGCTGACACGTGAAAAACAAGCGAGTCCACAACATCTGCATCACATCAACAAACAATGGTGTCATCTAACCCAGACATTCCTACCCCAGTTGCTTCAGCCGTTCTCGTCGAAAGCTCTTCCATGCCAGAAGATGCACCCATCTGCAACGGTCATGACTTCAACGGCACGGACAGCAACACAATAGATTCCATCATGAAGTCAATGCTCCACACGGGATTTCAAGCGACCAACCTCGGCAAGGCCATAGAGCAAATCCAATCGATGCGCTCGTGGCGTCTGTCCGACGTCCCATTCAAAGACGACGTGGAGGACGAATCTCTCCGCGACCCCTCGGTCCGATCGAAGATCAGAGCACGCATCTTTTTCGCATACACCTCTAATCAAATTTCATGTGGACAGCGAGAAGTGATTCGGTATTTGGTGCAGCATAAGATGGTGGATGTCATTGTTACCACTGCGGGTGGCGTTGAAGAAGATATCATCAAATGCATTGAACCCACATATATTGGGGACTTCAAGTTGAGTGGGAAAGAATTGCGTAGGAAGGGGATTAATCGGATAGGAAACTTGCTTGTACCGAATAATAACTATTGCAAATTTGAAGATTGGATGAGGCCTTTGATTGATAAAATGCATGACGAACAAGATGAGAGGTGGAAGAAAAATTCCATGCAATTTGCCAAGAGTCTTGAAGCGAACGATGAAAGTTTCGATCTGGCACAACAACCATCTTGTTTTACTCCATCAGAATTTATCGCTCGCATGGGAAAAGAAATCAACAATGAACAAAGTGTCCTCTACTGGGCGTATAAAAATGACATTCCAATATTCTGTCCAGCCTTGACGGACGGCAGCGTAGGGGACATGATTTACTTCCATTCATACAAGCGTCCGGGATTTGTTCTTGACATTGCTCGAGATATTCGCAAAATCAACGATTTGGCAGTCCATAGTCATGCCACTGGCCAAATCATCATTGGTGGTGGATTGGTAAAGCATCATACGTGCAATGCTAACCTTATGAGGAACGGCGCCGATTATTCGGTTTACATCAACACCGGACACGAATTTGATGGCAGTGACGGAGGCGCAAGTCCTGACGAGGCCATCAGCTGGGGGAAGATTCGAATCAATGCTAATCCGGTGAAGGTTTGTGCCGATGCAACAATTGTGTTTCCCTTGATTGTATCACAGACTTTTGCCAAAGATGTTGAGGCGTGGAAGAAGGACACGAAAGATTGTGTATGTTGGTTAGCAGATGACTAAATCTAATAAATGGAATCCAACGATTTTTTTATAATTGGCTTTTTTTCTTTAATAGACCGTTCATCTCATTTTCTCTGATGTGTTATACAATTATGATCGTTTTCTAATGATTAAATTGTTCATCTCACACATAGTTGTCTAAATGACAATCATTTCAAAGAATTGTGCATTGCAGATGAACTTTATGTTATCTCAACATGCGTTTCTGCTCGAATGTGACGTGCTCACAACGAAGATATTCGATAACTATTGAGGCCAATTGAAGGGATTCTGGGTCTTGGTACAATCTGTGCTGTAAAGGGGTCTGAGACAGTTGGCAGCTTTCATCAAAAGTGGGCCCATTGGAAAGGGTTGATGTAGCATACATTATGACGTTTGACATAACAGTAACGATATAAAAATTACGATTATTAATTGTTGCCACTGATATCATGCGCGGATGAGGAGAATCAAATGATCGGTGCGATTCCAATTCAACATTTTCATGTAGCCGTTCATGAAACTGCCATTATTTTTCTTGTGCCTTAGGCTATAGAAGAATGTTCATGAATGACCACGCATACCAATGAAAGAATATATGCAGGTATGACAAGCCTTAATGCAATCAGAGTACAAAGCAGCACAAAAATGTTCGTGCCGAAGGTACTGTCGCAGAGAGAGCTGCAATTATCTAGGGATGCCGAAATCAACTTGTTAGTTTATGTCTGCGGAAATACTAATTCATTTTTCGCTCACCAATCCAATTCATACCCATTTGAAGCTTCATCTTCATCTACGGAGAAATCGTGTACACAAACAAGATCATCCATCCCATCTGTTACGAGCAAATCCCGTCCAAGACAGGCCAAGCTGGAAACATTACGTGTGAAACCATCCATACGATAAAACAAGTCACCGGAAGATGCATTCCATACACAGATTGAACCATCCTGACTACATGAGAGGAATGTAGATGCATCGTACTCGCTTTGCTGAGAAAGCGCTGTTACTGGTCCGTCATGCCCGGGATGAAACAAATGAGCTCTTCTTTTCATTCTCTGTGTAGGAAGGCGTGGCCAATGATCTATTCGCACGCCATTTGCTGAGTTTTGGAATAAAACTTCCCTTCAACAACAACGAAAAAGAAGAACGAGTTAATGTGAAGCAATCGAGTATTTAATGCACGCTCAAGATTTTCAGAAAATCACCCACCATTGCTTTATCGACCCATCCTCTCCGCCGGTGAGCAAAATCGTGCTGGATAATTGTGCAGGTCTGTTAAAAACGGCTCCAGATGTAGAAGTTGGAATGGTTCCATCTCCTCCACATTTAATAGCACAGATTCCTTCGCCTTTCCCACTATCTAAGCCATGGGCTCGAAAAGAAATGTCTGGCTCAGTACATTCTCCATTTGCCAAAGCACTCTGTATGTTATAACCTATTATGTAGCCATCTGATGTTCCAAAAAACATCATATCCGGAGCTATTTGCCTGTTTGCGTCACTGAAAATATAACTTCGGCCGAGCGACGGATTTGATACATCAGCACATGTTAACGAAGCATGTTCTTTTTTGTTACCCAGGCACTGACACGAAAATAGTAATTTACCCTCTTTGTTCAGCTCCCAAAATGCAATTACACCATCACAGCTTGCTGAAAGAAGTAGGTGTTGTTCTTCATCATTCTTTGCTGATATTACATGTATTGTCTTCAAAGCAATTATTCGTGCTTGATGTGCTCCACTGAGTGAAGTAGGTTGAATGGCATTGGAACCGACAAAGTCCAAGGGCAAGGTCCACAGCTTAATCTCACCAGAATCTCCCGCAGCCGTACATATGTAACCATTGTTATCAGAATCCTCGGCAATGTCATGAAATGCAATAGAATGGCACTGCTCGCTCGAGTCAGATGATTGAAAATTTAACAAAATCTCAAACGGCTGCAGCTTTCTTTCATCGCCACGATCGTCCTGTTGATTCCATCCCTCATCGATTCGAACTGAACCATCGCTCTCCTGGGTTCTATCATCCTCTTCTTTGCTCTTTTCGATAAACAACTTTGCTGAGGGAGAGAATTTCGTGAGGTAATCCTCACCTAATCGGACAAGAAACACAGAGCCGTCAGTTCTGCCAACTGCGACTGTACGATACTCTGGCAATGTTTTGTCACGTGACATAGGCATACCTCCAATAGAGTAAGAAATAGGTGCGACTACTGTAGAAACATGGACTGCGTCTTGTTGTTCTTGTCGATTAGATGGCGGTATTTGTGCAGATGGCCGGTCTTTGTCAAGCGCAAACCCCCGCACTGACCAGTTTCCTCTGCGCCAATTCCTAGCGAGCTTGGCATCGAAAGCTGCTTCTATCTCACGTGTTTCGATCATTTTGGATTTAAGACTTTCCATTACTGCATCACTTTTGTGCGTTTCGACACGGTTATTAATGGCAGAAGAAGATTCCTCGAGTAATGAGTCTCCAAAATCTTCGAAAAACTGCGAGTTCATTGACGAGTCCCCTTCGTTATCAAAATTGTCATTCCCCCCAAAGCTTGATTTGACAGTGATCGATCGAGAATATGTTTTGAATGAAACATCGGACGTTAGCTTGGAATGCCAAGATACCAAGTGCGGCGTGTGAAACGCATCTAATTTACCCCAAATAAATGTGGATATGAGTGCGACAATGCCCCGATACAGAAACGTCATGTTTGGATATGTAATAGGTGTAGACGGCTCGATATTATTGGTTTGGTATCTCAGTAAAACGCCTCTAGAGTAGATTGTGGTTTATGCCAGAACGACGACTTGGTGTCTATGGTCCAGTGTATAGGGTATAGTATGTGCTTGTATGGTGGTTGTATGATATGGTCTTGTACCAAAACATTACTGTATTGTACCGTACAATATTGTACCATACTGTCGTATCATTGTGTGCGCCAAACGCCTCTCTCCTTCGCGTTGCTGTGTGCATAAAGATCTTTACCTTTTCGAGTCATGATAGAGATGTGAAGATAGTTACTCAACACTACAAACACAGTCATCATGTTGTAAGGTAAGACTTAATGACAAGTGCGCTTGCAGTGCATGGCAACAAATTATGGTACATATAATATAACCCCCCTTGCCCGCTGTTGCCATTTTAAAGGTTCCCAACGGGGAACGGAAATCTTGCGGTGAACGCCTCCCTATGTTACGCCTCCCTATATGTTACGCCTCCCTATGTTACGCCTCCCTGTGTTACGCCTCCCTCTACGGTATGGTATGCCTCCTGTATGCCTCCACTGAACAAATTGAATCATAAGCACTCTGATAAATACTTAAAATAATTGCTCTTCATTCCTCAGTATGTCACAAGAAAAAATGAGTGACGATGACTACGAGCACATTTGCATAATTGGTTCAGGCAACTGGGGCTCCGCTATTGCCACAAAAATAGGAAGCAATGCCGCAAAACTGCCCTTTTGCCACGACATTGTCAACATGTGGGTCTTCGAAGAAGAAGTCACACTACCAGACGCAGAGAAACCCGTCAAGTTGAGTCAACTTATCAACACAAGACATGAAAATGTCAAGTATCTTCCCGGGATTACCATGCCATCCAACATACGAGCAGTGCCCGACTTGATGGAAGCCTGTCGAAATGCTACACTGCTCGTGTTTGTGCTGCCGCATCAGTTCCTTCCAGATCTGCTGCCAATCATTCGTGACAACGTTCACCCGACGCGATGTCGAGGTGTCAGCTTGATCAAAGGCCTGGATTTTGATTCAGAGACCAAAATGCCAATTCTCATTTCAAAAACTATCGAAGAAGCCATGGGAAATGGATTCGTATGCGGAGTATTGATGGGAGCCAATGTCGCCAACGAAGTGGCCATGGGCAAAATGTGTGAATCTACTTTGGCTGGAAATTTCGGAGACGACACAATCAACGAAAGGATAAGGCAGGTGTTTGATGAGCCCCCGAACTTTCGTGTGGCAAGGATAGGTGACGTTGCAGGCGCAGAGGCTTGCGGGGCGCTTAAGAACATTGTGGCATTGGGTGCAGGGTTTGTGGATGCGTTGGGTTTAGGGGGCAATACGAAGGCGGCGTTGATTCGCGTAGGCTTGTTGGAAATGTCTAGATTTTGCAAATTATTCTTTCAAGGAGTGGATCAGGGTACATTTTTGGAAAGTTGTGGCGTGGCAGACTTGATTACAACATGCTATGGCGGAAGAAATAGGAAATGTGCTGAGACATTCGCTAAACTTAGGCTGAAAGAAAAGACTACAGCAGATTTGACTTTAGAGAGTTGCTGTGAACTCTGGGCCAAGATTGAGAGCGAAGTACTGCGTGGTCAAAAATTGCAAGGAACTGTAACTCTGAAGGAGGTACACATGCTGTTGGAATCTAGAGATGTGCTCTCTGTGTTTCCTCTATTTTGCACTATTTATGAAATCGCTTTTCGAGGTAAACTTGTTGCTTCTATTTTAGACGGAATCAATGCACTGTCAGTTGCTGATAGAATCACGTCAAAGCTATGAGACCGAACGATGGACTGATACACTCCATGCTTCTTGATAATTCGGTGGATGCAGAAATATCATCGCGCTAACGACAGCCTTTATTTAAAGACGAATGACACAGATATTTCATGAAATCTCTAATCTCCTTGAGCTACTGCGCCTAAGCATCTCAGTAAAGGACTTTTTGACTTGGATTGCATCTGTTATTGATGAAACGGGCTCTCCTTTGAAAGAAATGTTGTAAATCATGGAGAAGAGCCTGAAGGAC
>JALLPC010000185.1:0-16044 GCA_036940045.1 Stephanocyclus meneghinianus | reverse complement strand
TATGTTTTTGACAAGATCAAATCTTTTGAAGATTTGGATCTTTGTAAAAAGGATTCGAATATTTTTAGCAAATGGGATTTATGCTATTTCAAATTTTGGAACCCTGACATGTCCCTTCCTTGATCCTGTTTGATCTGTTGATGGACCCAGCCCTGGCTGAGGGTGCCAAAAGAGCATCCTTGGCTCATGTCATGCAATGCTGTCCAGAAAATGTGAAGATCATTGTGTTTCCTTGAATTTAGTTGTAAATGTCAGTGTCATGTTGTGTAGACTGACCTTCCCCAAATATCATGTCAGCCGCCAACATGCCAAGATGTCGGGAAAATGTTTGGAATGTTGGGACGACTGCAGAGGTCATGAATCTAGGCATGGTAGCATAAATCCATAGATAACTCTGATATCTAATTTTATGCATGTCGATATAACTGGCTATGAGAAATGGCCGAACACAGGTCACTTGTATCCAAGGAAAATTGCATTTAGTAATGCGCTAATGTCCAAGAGATATCCCTATTGTTACTATCTCATGTTAGGGGTATCATCCCACCCTTGCAAGTTGCAAGTGCTCTGTGTTTCCTTAGTTGATCAAGGTGTAGCATTTCTACCACTATGGTAGGAGTGAGAAACTGATTTCAAATGCCTGCATGGTGCTTTGCTGGGTGATGTTTTGTCCAATAATCTGCTGAGTTTGTTTTGCGTGGTCGCCAATATATTTTGATTTGATCTTGATATTCTCTGTCTTGTAACCAGTGGAATCTCATGTCCATTGCTTCGGTGCATTTGGGCTGTACTATTCCATTGATCACTGCTTCAGCCATGGAATTGTGGGTTTGAATTGGAGTGGGGGGTTGTCTGTGTCCTAACTCTTCGAGAATTATGCTGATGTATACTGCTTTTTGAGCCATAATGTATAATGCCGCCAATTCTGCTTCTGTTGCTGATGACATGACGTTTTTGATTATGTGGGCAATTTTGAGCACTGCAACAGTTGTTTGGTGGGTTGTTGGAATTGTAGGACGGGAAGAAATGTCCGCATGCATGGCCACAAGCCATGGGTTTGCTGAGATAACTGTCATCACTGTGTACTGCCAATACCATTTCACTGGCATTGAATGTTAAGATTGCCTTCTTGTGTTGCAAAATAATCTAACAGTTGGTTGATGTGCTCCATGGTTTCTTCAGTTGGGTCTGCTGATTGCGAGGCTATGGCCCTGATTGGGATGAGTAGTGTGCTATCGATGACACACCCTAAAAATAGCAATTTTCTAGACACTTGTTGGACTAGCATTTTTAACTGGCTATCTAGAAGAAAAAAATGCATATGATTACATTTCCATGAATGCGATTGAAAGGTAAAAATCAAATTGGAACTAAAGTGATGAGACATACTAAGACACAATTGCCAGCTAGTTAACCATTTGCAAAAAAGTATGATTGTTCACAGACTTTTGATCTAATGTATGTGTGAGGGTTAACAACAGATGTTTAAACACCAAAGTTAGTTGTACCCGGCTAGCTACCAAATAATGCAATGAATAAGGAAATCAGGGAGATTGTCTCATTTTACAAAATCTTGCCTATTTTC
Organism: Stephanocyclus meneghinianus; assembly: GCA_036940045.1. NCBI lineage: Eukaryota > Bacillariophyta > Thalassiosirophyceae > Thalassiosirales > Thalassiosiraceae > Stephanocyclus > Stephanocyclus meneghinianus. Next base: position 14,459 of record JALLPC010000185.1, on the reverse strand, counting down.
TAGACATGTTGTGTTTTCAGGCTTTTAAACCTGTTTTCTCCACATAAATTCCATATAAATACATTTTCCATTGCGGGACCACACGCTCATATGCGGGGCTCCCCATAACTTGTTGTAGTTCAAAAGTTATGGCTGATTGTCATGTTACTCACACCCATCACCACACATCACCTTGTTTTTTTGTTGGGCTTACATTTGTACATTGTAATTTTTAAATGAAAAAAATGTTTGCAGCTCTCCTGCCTCCAGAATGGCTTCTTCCAATTGATGGCATTGTTAACACAAACAATGGATGTACGTGTTATGTGCAGCATGTTGGTTGCAGCATGGCGCTGCTGCTGGTGAGGACATCGCACGTCTTTGGTGGAATGTTACGTCTGTCGGAAATGGCACGGGATGATCTTGTGGCTTGTTTTGTTCTCTGTGACGGGAAAGCACATTTAAACAAATATATTTTTGCATTAACAAAAGAAAATGATTGAGTAATATAAGTAGTTTAAATATAAACTAAAATAATTATTAGGTAGATTTGGTGGATTGTTGTGTCTGCCAAGAAACAGCACCAAACAAACTCCCAGCTTTCCCCACAGTTGATCCCATGCATCCTAACCAATGCAGACTGCCAAGATCTATGACAAGAGCTAAATTTGAATAATAAATGTTCTAGAATGTTAACTACTTTTTTGACATTAACAACAGAAACGGAATAACTTTTAGTTACAACCCGTCGCAATTTGCAAAAGCGATCACACAGTACTACTGCAAAATGAAAATCACATGAGTGATTGCATAGGTTTCCACAATCAGTGAAGTGCGATCACGATGAAGTGCACAAATTTGCAAAAGTAATCATGATTAAACTTTGTGATCCCCTTTTCAAATACCCAAACCTCTTCCATCCGAAGTAAATGCGGAGATCGTAGGTGAAGAGGGACGGGGGTTGCCATGGTTTGGGCAACATAAAGGTGGGCGGTGAGTGGGCCAGAGGGTACAAAGCTTCCTACCCCTGAACTAAATTGGTGGGGACGAGGCATAATAAAAAGGATAGTAATGCAGTTCGGTCTGTATTTTTTATTTTTTTAATTTACTGGCTTTATTTCTTGCCAAAACTCGGTGAGATTGTCACACATCGCCAAAATCAGAGATATTTCGTGTGACTTTATCACGATTTATGTGTTGAGTTCTTGGACGGGCACATACCTTGTACCACTGGAAAACTAAAATAATAATATCAACGAAGTTGAGGGAAAATGGATGGTGGTCTTAAATCGTGTGATTTTCATACCATAGAAAGGCTGGAATTTTACGAGCGGACAAAATTCTGTATTAAGGCATTTTGCTGTACTTTTGTTTTGTAAAAGGACTACTTTTTGGTAACTCTGAAGATATAGTACAAATTCCTACGTGGGAAGGGACAAATTCTGCAAAGGGACTAAATTCCAGAAATTCGTTCTTTTGCATAATTCTTGCCTTTTGGCTGAAATTATGAAAAAGGCTGAAATTATACAAGTAAAGCTTCAATTTGTAGTTTAGGCTTTAACTTCAACCTCGTTATGTGTTAGATGAAATTTCAATTTATTGTGCCTGAAGAAATGCAACAGATGATGGAACACATAGTTTCGAAGAGTTGCATGGTGATTACTGCCTTTGTGTATGAAACATAAAACTGTTTAACAACACAACTTGCTACTACAGAAATGATTCATCCCAGCACAGCGATTCTGGCCATCATTAACCGTGAATGGGTTATGCTTGAGTGCATCCAAACATAAGGAAAGTAGCACCATCGAGCTTTCTTCAGTGTCAGCCATGGTTGATGGATCTAGAGCACAATTGTCTATTCTTTCTTCATGGCCAAAACGAATTTGTTGGAAATATGAATCAGAGTTTATGACAGCCTTAAAGTTCTTCAGAATAACTGAAACTGCCGCCACCTTGACTGCAAAAAATGGCGCAGAAAGACATTCTTCATCGTGCATAGCCCCAAGTAATGATGCCCCATCCATTCCTTCGTTTTTAAAATATTTCATCCCATAGAATCCATTGTGTGCTGAAGATGATTGCACCATATGTTGTGCAACTACGAGGACATCTAACACAGTTTCAGGAGTTATGAGGCCAGAGCGAGGTGAGTCGGTAAAACTTGTTGTCTTGCATTCGTACACCCCAGTAATCTTGCAAAAACCACTGTCTCCAGTGCAAGCGCTAGCATCTTCATGGCACCTTTGCTGAACAAGGCACCTCATCTTATCTGCTTTGGAATTATATGAATCACTACAATGTGAACAGATGCACTCTCTATTTCCGTGTTTCAATAAACGCATCTCACACTCCAGAATCAGAGTGGGACATAAATACTCCTCAGCTAGCAGTGCCAATTCAAGTAGCTGGTGGCACTGTATAGAGGGTATTGCGTTCAGTCCGAATACAATGGATCCATGATATATATGAGTTAAAAGCATTTTGGCAAGTGCAAGAGGTAGATCGATTTGAACAGACAAACGATCATTGCTCATCTCACGCTGAGCTTCATTGAAGTGAATAGCCGCTGCCAGCTTGCCACTTTTCATGGAAACGATGGACTTGTGCGCCATAATTTTTTCATTTTCTACGATGAGATAAAATTCGTCTTCTTTCAGTGTGCCCTGTACCTCTTTAACCCGATTGGGCGGCCTATGACATTCGAAAAGTTGCCATAAGAATCTACATCTTATTTCATTGATACTTGCTGAGAACCAATCAAGACTCGACAAGACTTTACTCCAGTCAATTGAACAAGTGTATACATCATGATTTAAGTCACTCTTCGGTTTATATTCAAAGGTGATTTGAAAAACAGTAAATGGTGCCTGGCAATAAGTGGGTGGTGGTGGGGTGATAATGCCAGCCTGCAAACAGTTTGCAAGCCATTGCACGCTTTTTTGTGACAGCTGAACTCCTCGTCTGTATAGCCCAAGCGCTATTGTTGCACTCGATAACCGCCTGTCTTTGCACCATTGAAAAAGAGAGTGCACTAATGCGGACTGTATGGAAACGTTGATCAGACACTGCTCGATAACTTGGTACTTCCAGTTCACAATAAATAAACTTTGGCTCACCTGAAGGGATGAATCTACAACATCATCTTCTCGCTTTTCCAATGTTTGAAAGTATGATTCGGGTTGCGATCGCAGGAGGGGATCGCTTCTTCTTGAAGACCTTATCGACGGAAGGGCCAACGCGTATGATGTCAACATGGTTTTAACTCCCTCCACATCATCAAAACAGACTGCCACTGTAAGAGGCACAACGTCCTGTCTTATCTTTGCTTTCAAGTGCTTGTTCAGTGCCGATCGATCAGTGTGGACAAGGTGCTGCTCCGGAAATTGTGATGTGGCAACTAGTGAGTGCGGGTTCGCCCCAGATGAAATGAGCAATCTTATAATTTCGCATCTAGCTTCAGAATCGTCCTCCAGCTCATCCTGGGGTGTATTAGCTTTGCATCGTACAGCCTCTAAAAGAGCGCGATTCGTGTCGTATACTGTTGGATGCCCTACCTCAAGGAGCATCCTTACCATTTCCACGGAATCATTTGACGATGCAATGCTGAGAGGACAGCCCGCAAACCAAGTTGAAAAATCTGATCGGTTAGCAAAGCGTGACACGAGCAGATGCATAGCGATGTCTCTCCTGTTGGGAAGGATGGTACATGAGGGCGGTTGATGATAACAAAAAATTATGTTGGTTGCAGCACACATCCACTCACGCATCAGCGACGACGGCAGAAAGAAATGGAACGCATCTATTCCTATCCTTCATGTTCAAAGCTTTTACAACCAAGCTGTGACCTCTGCTGTTCAGGTGCTGCAAAATGCAATCGACCAAACGTAGATTCCCCGAAGCACATGCCAAATGCAACAAATTTTGTCCTTCGTTGTTGATAGACATTAAAATTCTCCTTTGGCTCGGATAAGGTGTCTTGTTCAATAGGGTATCGATCGCATCGACTGCTGCACTTTCACTCAAAATTTCGCCGTCCCATTTTGTTCCAGAAATTGACCGTTTCCCCAGGCAACAAAAGTGGTATGCAGAGTTGCCCCATTCTTGCTCACGATGATCGAGCTTGAGTTTGGTGAGGGAGAGTAAAGTTTCGATACATTCGAGGCGGTGGAGTTCACAGGCAAGCATGAGAGGAGTACGGCCAAATTCGTCTTCTTCCATTCCTGCACCGCATGCTTTCCCTTCTGAATCAGGAGTAGTGAACAGTAAAATTCGAACAATGCGTGGAAGATCCAAAAGAATTGCAAGCTGTAGTGGAGTTAACCGTGTTGGATCCGCAGAACGTAACGGAATATCTGATAATACAAAGGAATTCTCGTCCGCTGGAATAAAATTTGTCAGGTCCCACGTCGTAGCTTTCCATTGGGCTACCTTCTGGGAATCTTGCTTTTTCAAAAGTCTACATAACACAGTCTCGGCGTCCAAAGAGGTATTGGTTGGTGCATCGTCAGATACTATTCGTCGCTGGCGATGCAACCCATAGCAAGAAGAAATGATGAAATGTAGCGGATGTGATGATTGTAAACATTCCTTTTCGAGGTTGATAATTTGTTCGGAGACGGGTGATTGTTGAGAAATAGTGGATGATGCTGAATAATGAAAAACAAGTTGTGAATTTGATGTCGTGGACTTCGTTTCATCAAACGGTTCGCTCAATGACGCAGGTTGCATTCCAACATCGATGTCATTATCGGTGTCAAAACTACTGCTGGTGGAGCAACATGACAAAGACAATGATGACGAGCTTTCATCGAATGAATCATTGTTTACTTCTCCCTCGTGGCCGGAAACAACTTCGGCATTTCCTCGTTTCTCCTCCTCCATCCGCCGTTTCGCAAGCTCAGCATCCCACCAACGCTGTCTCATTTTCGATAATTGAGCCTCGTTCCATTTCCCTTTTATATTTGGCAATAAAAGATTCCGAGTGACATTTCCATGTGTTTCCAAGTTAGAAGATGTTTGTTTGGTATCTTGAGCTGGTTCTTCTTTTCTCTCATGCTGGTTCCACCACCGGCAGGTGCTGCCTTCGTCGTGGACATGGTCCAAGGTTTCTTGTCCGTATTTCACAACTCCTTCGTCACAACAATTCTGCTTCGAAGCATAGGAGAGCCTCGTCAGGGGAAAATTGGAATTGTAACTTACTACGTATGCCTCGTCGTCTATTATGTCTACTTCATCAACTTTGCATTGATCCAAGGATGAAGTAGTGAGTATCCTATTGATGAGACATTCACTCCAAGAGCTCTCTGCATTAGTTGATAAACCATTTTCTGTGAAAGTCACTGTACTTTTCTTACTGTTGCCGTGGTGTCCAACGATGAGGGATGACGGCAGCATGGGGAAGCTTGATTCTAAATCTAAATCAACTTGAGCGATTTGATTCTGAATTGTATCATCGAACTGCGCATCAGTGAACGACGATCTTGGTTCCAATACGTTGTCGGCGGGGAGATGACTTTTGTTCGTTCCATTCTGTTTGATCCTGGCCCGTTGCTTCCTGGCAGTTTTGTTCGAACGCTTCTTCGCATTATCGTTGTCAATCGCATCAAATATGCCATTATGAAGAATGCGGTGCTCTAGATTCGTGGTGGAATGCATGGAAGAAGGTTTGTTATCAACACTGACATGAATCGAATTCGTTTCGTTCTGATTGCATTTGTTGCGTCGTCGCCTTGGTCTAGTCTTATGATTAACTTGGTTGGAATTGGAATTCCGATCGTGGATATTCATTGAGAGACGCTGAAGTGAATCAGTGCCTTGGGAAGTAAAAGATGATGGCGTTTGTACATCATGTACTTGCTCTAGGTCGATTATGCTGCTTGGTCTTCCTTCGTCAAATATTTTCTGTGGCATCTCGATCTTGTTATGACTCTGAAAGCCTTTCCTCACATCTTGCGCATGTCGATGTCGCCGTTGCTGCCTCTGCCTCCGTTGCCTTCTGACACGCGTTTGTGATTCTATTTCGTCAAGTGGACTTACGAGGGACATTTTACTGTCTGTTTCCTTCATTTTTATACGGTAGCTCTGGTGATTTCGAACAGAGATTTTCGTTGGTGCCTTGTATTCTTCTAAAAGCTCGGCGGAATCTTTTGGAGTTCCTGAAGCGCCGGGCATCAGCAGAGTGGGGGTGAATGGGTCGGCGTTGGGATTCATGGTCAGCGGTCACCATGACGGCAGATTATCGCTGTTATTTACACAGGTTTCCTGAGCATTCACACGTTGAACGGGTTTGTGGGTTGTTTGTAGGTAGCTGTTTGGAGGCATGTGAACTGTATTCAGGCCTCTCGGGTGCCTCGTATCCTTCTTTCGACCCTAAGATACATTTAGAATTTTACAGAAAGGTAGATTTAATTTTTCATATATATTTGTACCTTCATGACGGAAACACCGTATTGGTAAAGGATTCAAAATTAGGAGCACGAAGGATTCAAGAAGGATTCAAGAAGGATTCAAGACACGGGCGATCTGGTGCGACCCCAGTTCGCGTTGATCTGCCACGCAAAGCTACAATACCAAATGGTTACATACATGTTCCATACCATACCACATCAGCCTACCTAATAATTGATCATGTTGTCCTTTCAGCGCCCACTCTCATCAACACCTCCGCAAGTCATGCGTCTTCTCCCTCCGCTTGCACTTCTCGTCCTGACCTCCCCCGCAGTTTCCCTCCGACATCACCTGGAAACTCCGATACGCCGCCGCCAAACCCACTGCATCTACCACCTCCTCGAGGCAAAGTCCACCGCCACCTTCGAAGTATTCGTCTCCGACGCCGACAACGAAGGCGAGCTCACCGCCATGGTACAAATCGAAGGACCCGTAGCGCCCGCCTCCGTCAACGCCGACGCGGCCGGCGCCGACGCCGCGAGAAGACACAACGGGATGGGAGCCCAACTCCTGCGGGCGATAGAACGCTGGCCCTCCTTCGTACAAGCCAATCGACACCATTTTCAAGAGGCGGGCATCATACATCACGCTTTTCATGTGGATTTCACAGACTCGGGAATTATAGATGGGTTCATCGACACGCGTCGTAGCGAGACGCGGGAGAAGGAACGAGAGCGAACGCAAATAGAGGCCGACCGTCGACGACGCGAGGAGGGGAGAGAAATATACGAAGAGTCCAATGCGATTGAACGCATCGTGCCAGAATCGTTTGAACCCTATGAGTGGACCAAGGCAATTAAATCTCCGGGGTGGTATCGAATGTGTGTTCAGGCCGAAGAATCGAATATTTATGTTCAGATGGATATTCGGAGTTCGGCTGGGAAGGACTTGGGCGGGGTAGATCCGGAGACGGGGCATGTATACACCCATGAGATGAGGGAAGAATTGGACGAAAAGGAGAGGATCTTGCGCTCAAGTGCATTCTTTGCGAAAGAGGAAGAGGAGAATCGATTGGCAGAGGAGGAATTGCGCAAAGAAATTGCGGAACAAGTCAAAGATTACGATTTGGAGGCCACACGAAATCTTTTAAGTGAGATGAATTCGATGGTGATGCAACTTCAAACACGACAAGGCGCGTATATGAAGAGGTCCAAGGGACATGAGTTGCAAGCTAGAAGGAATTATCGACGGATTGTCAGGAGTGGGATCATGGAGACGCTGTTGTATCTGTTGATTACGGGCTATCAGGTGTATACCATACATTCGTGGTTGTTGAGTAATTCTTTACTTGGGAGATAGATGACCGTGTCCAGAATACTCTCAAGACGACAAAAACTAATCAATAACTTAGAGAACACATCATGTTTGTTGATGTATGACTCTTGATTATTTCAATTAAAACATCGTGTGTCAATGAGCATCCGCAATTAGGTGGTACTAGAACCGTATTAAAAGCTGGTCGCCAATGCAGAGCGTTGTGGGGCACTTAGTTTAAGATGGAGGACGAATGTGATCGATTTTCAAGCTTCGCACAAAAGCTATGCTGTGTCGGGAGGAAAATCCAGTGGCATCTACCCAAAAGAAAGCATTGTTAATTGTATTTTGATCAAGAAAAGAATCAAATTCTTGTGGGTTTTTAAGGATTTGTGCCTGCTCACTGAAACCTCGTTCTATTCAGGGGTATGTCTTGAAAGGAACCTGTTTCGTGACCAGCGTAAAAGCAATACTCGATTTTGCAAGGGTCGCTCTTTTTTGCTCGTGTGCACATCATCTCCGCATTGCACTTCTTTGGAGTGTCATGAACCACTTTGTGAAGAGTAGCTCTCTGGAACCCGATACAAATAAACACCTTTACCTCCCACTTCTGCTCCATCTTCATTTTTGCAACTCCCCACAGTTTTCCATCCCGGGATCATGAACACATTGGAAACAACAATCGATCCAGGCTTCAATTCCTCCTTCATCTTTTTACCCAGTCGATCCATGATGGGAGAGAGACCATAGACGGCCACAACGTCATAATTGTTCAATGGTATATTCCACAAATCACGACATTCAAGTCGAGTATTGGACCAGTATTTGGGAGTCATCAGTTTTCGTATTTGTGCAAACATGTGCAAAGTGGGGTTGATTTCGTATCCCACTGAAGTGTGGAATAAACCTTCGCGCGCTGCTCGGAAAACTACGCGTCCATCGCCAGAGCCTAGATCGACAAACGTAAGATTGTGCTTTGGAATGGAATTTGGTTTTTGGATATGGACTTTCATAAGATCGAACATGACGTTTAGTTTGGATCGAAATGTGGGTAGATAGGGTGCCCCGCGTCGTCGTAGCACGGGTGGGAGACTTAGGAGGATGGCTAAATGCGGTAAAAGGAATAGCGTTCCTCCTAAACCCAGGAGAATTTTGTTTGGTTGACTGTTGGCGGTGAGGCCATCGGAATCGTGCTCAAAGGCTGCGTTGTTTTTATTCGATGAAGCTAGTGTGTTCTGTTGATGATATCTAGGCGAAGACCCTGATGTGCTCGACTGTGATAGCGTCGGCGCAACATTTATTGTTGATTCTTCATTGCGAGGACTTCTCGTGTTCATGAAATTGCGAACTTTCATCCAGATCCCGTGAGATTGAGCTTTGGATTCTGAAACAACATTACTACAGGAATCGTCGCCGAGGGAGACATCATTTGAACTTATGGGTTGATTGCAGAGGTCTAGCAGACCCAGAGACTCAAGGCATTCGATTTCTTTGTCTGATAACGTTTTTGGGTGCCTCGGCAATACCGAGTCGTCCTTCATTATCTCTTCATTATTAGCTTGCGGTCTCGATAATCGAACATTGTAGTCAATCAAGGTATGGTAATCAACACACAGTCGCACTGCTAGCGCTGTCAGTTGCACCTAACAAACGTCCAAGACGGTAAAGGTATCCAAAGTCCTGGGACTGGATTTTTAGTGCTGTGCACAGTTCGATTTAGTCCCAACCAATAGTTCGTACGGCAGCAATGCACACACACCATTTACAGGACTTCCTTCCCTTGGCATTATCACCCTGTTCCTATTCTACCTAAGCTCAACAACAAGAAGTGTGACACGATTCTTGAGGTATCGCATGTTCCATCGTGAAAGTGCGCGCCATTTTTCTTCTTCCTCCGGCATGAATTATGTGCACATACCATAACATAATACACATAATATATTTTATATATATGGTATGCTATGGTGTATGGTATACCATACCCTCACAAGCGAGAGAGTACGTCGGCTGTTTGCACAAGACCCACGCGGGAATCTGAAAATACAACCAATGGCTGTGCGTTTTCTTGATTTGTGGGCTTTTATCTCATATTGAGTCGGCGATAAAACATTTTGCGAACTGCTTCCTGGTTTATTCTCGAACGTTGCAGTGGGTTGACCGACCAAAACGCTTTTTCACTCTTCGCGTATCATCTTCATTCCTCAACCCATTCAATGCAGGGCAAACGAATACCATACAGTCAGTCTTCTCTTTTTTTTCCTCTGCAATTGCATGTGGACCCTTCAACACTGATGACATATCCATGATTGATGATGACGACAACAAGATGAGTTGATCTCCATTCATAACATCAAACGAATCGACAAATCAGCACCAAGCCAGCGAAGCAACAGCACTTTCATCAAGAGCTCTCGAACCAAAACGAATCACTACAATTAAATTTGAGAATAAGCTGACAATGAGCACTCAACCAGAACTGCCTCCCCAAAACGAGGAGTCTTCGCCCGCTCTTTCCGCGACGAGCCCCCGCCGTGACGCCTCTACAGAGATATCTCAGGAACTCCAAGAATCAATCCTTGTAGCATACCGCTCCGTTGGCATCGGCACATTCGGTGTCGTAATGCGCTTTGTCGGCATGCCTCTCGAAAAAGTGGCACTTTTCATGAACTCATCACAAGTCACCGGCGAAAATGCCTTCGCGCAATCCATCAAATTGACGTTTCAGGGAGGACCGCTGGCGCCTTATCGCGTCGTCGGGCCCGCATCTCTCGTCGCGTGGTTCATGCAATATTCCGTCATGGGGGCGGCATTTCAGTTCTTTGATCGAGTATTAAGTAAGGCGCTGGACGTGCCACCCGTTGTTTACGGGGATCAGCTCATGGAGCCAGCACCCGCGAAGACTGCGGTCAACAAAGAAGACGCATCGGCGCGCCTTAGATCCACCGCCAAAACCATTCTGGCCCCCGTCCTCGCCGGCGCTCTGGAATCCGTCGTGGCAAACCGTGCGGAAGTGCAGCGATACTTCGGACCGACCAGGTTCGCTGCTCTCGAGGCACAACTCAAGTGGAATCCCCTGGGGCGTCTCCTCGCTCCGGCATACACGGCCAACGCGATGCGTAATGTGGTCATGTGTGGAACTTCCTTCATTGTTACACCAATAACATATAAATTGTATTATCCGCAAGACAAGAAGAGCAAGAGTTCGCTGTTTTATTATGGGATGGGGATGAATTTTGCAGGAAATGCTGTTGCAATTACCATGCAGGCTCTCTGGGGAAGAGCCTTGGATTATTCGGTCCAAAATGGAGTTGGGAGGAACATTCGTTATTCCGAAGTCATTAGGTCCAGCCTGAAGAAGGAAGGCATGGCGGCATTCTTTACCGTTCCCAAGTGGTTCTCTAGGATTTTGATGAATGCTCCGGTTCAAGGTAGTTTGCCTTGGTTTTATAATAATGTGCTGCCTTTGGGTGAAGATCGTGTCTTAAGTGCTGTGAGGTGGACAACGAACAGTGCATTGGGAAGAAGTGACAGACGTTTGGAGAATGATCGGAGTGCTGGAAATGCGGCGGGAGCCAGCAAATCTTTTTCGTGACAGCACGAACGGAGAAGCTAGGAGAGTGAGCAAATCATGGTAAATGACCAACAGTGGCAGCATCAAAAGAATGTTTTGATTGGCTGAGAGAAGGACAGAATGGTGTTGTATTATCTATAGGAAATGCTTAATTACGAGTTACGAATTGTTTGATCAACTGAGCTGTATTGTATTAGTCATGTATTCAAGGATGTGATTCATGATGTTTAAAATCTTGTTGCTCTTTTTGCAGTAGTTAGGAGTTAATTTTTGGAGGGAAAGGATCTAAATCGAAATTTCTTGGTTTTATTTTTGCCCTCCAGGCAAGACAACACATCTCGGTCAAAATACTTATCTAACCATCTGGTATCCTGTTGCTGTACAAAACCTGGTTTCGCATTCTTATGTATAGTTTGTCAAACACAACAATGACATGGATCCCTTCATCAGACCAGGATCTTGTATTTCACAAATCTTTAGCTCAAAATGTCAGAGTTGTGTTGTGTCGCCGGACCCCCCCAAATGACATGCCATCCTTTGACATGCCGACACGGCAGGAGAATGTTGGGAATGTCGGGTCATTAAAAACAACACGATGTGTCATGCTGGCAAGATGTAGCTGACATGATGGCTGATTCTTTTGGACATAAAGGAAAAATATACACATGACCTGAACAAACAAAGATGATTTCAGACAAAATGGAACAATTAAATGTATTCAGAAAATAAATCAAAGGAATAAATTATTGTTGTGACACTTAACATTTTTTATGATTAAGATTATGTTAGTGGAACTTGGAATGGGATTGATAGGTCATCTAGTGAGCAGACAAAGGAGTGGATTGAAAACTTTCTGCAAGTTTGTTGCAGATTGATAAAACAGAAGGGGTGGAAGATGGTGAGGTGGAAAGTGGCAGGAGTTGTTTTTGCCAACTAACAGATCCAGTTTATTGTTACATTTTTTGACCACATGTTGGTGGATTATTGTGTAAAGCTTGGGTATTTTTGAAGTCTGCAATGATGAGTGCAGCATGAAAAATGGTGGGAGAAATCACTGTAAATTGAAGAAAAACAATGTTATCTTACCATTTTTTGTGTCACTGCTCTATTTAAAAAATGCAAGTATTGTCTGCGGCGGCAAGAAATACATCGTTCTGTGGGCTGACATATCACAAATCAGGTGTTTGTCTCCCCAAAAAATGGTGAATGAAATCAGTGAAATTTTTATGAAAAAGATGCTTTCTTACAGTTTGTTTGAACTGCCGCTCTGTAGCGATGTCTAATTTGTCTGTGGACTGAGTAATGAAGGATTCAGAGTCAAGCATGAAACAACAATGTAATTGAAAAATGTCAGACAAGAATGAATCGAATTGCCATCGATACATGATGGACTCTTACCTTTTTTTGATGCCCAAGATTGGAAGCCATGTTGGTGTCCAGGTGCCAGCGGCATGGGGCAACATGTGACATGTCTGAGGAGATATAACCAATTGCATGTTCATCTCATCAGTGGAATTTTAATTGAAAATCAGTAAGCAAAAGAATACTGTAAATTGTGAATAGGCTGGGGTTTTTTGTTGTTTTTGATAGAATTAACTGTGGATGTTGCAAGCAGAACAATGGTGGTCAAGGCAGGGCATGAATTGCTCTGGTGACTGAGCATTCAGGAGGGGGGCAGGAGGTGTGGATATTGGCCATAGTGGTCTTGTATATCATGATGTTGTGATGTGATGATGTGGTTTTTTTCATACTATAGGTAGGTATGTACCAGTGAAAAATTACTTTGGAGCCAAATGCCTACTTTGAAGCCCAATTTTTTCAGTACTATTCTTATGTGAAAATGTGCTATTTCTACATGTTTTCTCTCACTTTGTCAATGTCAACACCTTTCAAATTCACCAAAAAAATACAATATGGGTAGACATAGGAATTAATAATGTATGTTGTAGAAATTGCCCCAAGATGAATTTACTAATAACAGCATAGATTTATTTACCAACAACCCATCTGCAGTTCCAAAGAACTGTGTGTAGCAATTAAATCCTGCCTCTCCAATACACTGCATTTGGAAATAAAAACCTACCTCTCAAAATCAAAATGAGTCAGTCTATCAATAAAGAGGAGTTTGCTGAAAACATTTGCAAGGCAGCAAGCAAAGCTGCAATTGACAAGTCTGTCTCCAACCTTGTTGTCATGAGAAAGGTCAAGAGCAAGAGGTTGGATGGGGAAGGAACACTAATGTCTACCAGAATACCATCAAATTGTTGGAAGCTCCTGGAATAACAATATCAAAAGACACTTTGTAGCAAGGAGTATTGAGAGCATTGAAAGAGGGAAACAAGAGTCAGGGAGGCGTGTCTGAGCAAATAAGTATGTCATCTCTAACACCAGAAGTCATGAGTCTAACCTCACCTGATGGTGAGAACTCAGGATTAACTGAACCATCCCTATCAGAAAATGGAACTAGCACTGGTTGACCCAAAGGCATGACAAAGTTACAAAAGAAGCAGGAGAATGCCAACAACTTGAAGTGTATTGAGGCCATTGTTTTTGAGTACCACAGTCAAACTTTGGTGGCAAAATCTGTCAGAAGGAAAGCTGACTATGGATCTCTAGGCAAACTCGTTGATGCAAAGAAGAATTAGTTCAATATAAAGTGTGAGATCTCAAAAAAACAATTAAGTCTCATTTACACCACGGTGCTGCCTTCACACTGAACAGAGGAACACAATTCCATTGGAAGAGGTTGAGACAGCCATGTGCAAAATTGCATTCAGATGGGGGAAATTTGCCAACCCTTGAGTTGCATGGAAGCAATTCAGCTGATGAACAACTTGATCTATCAGACCAACACTCAAGAGAGGTGAGCAGAATTCTAAAGAATCTGCAACCTTGGAAGCAACAGCTTCCAACATGGACTTGTTACCTAAGCTTGGTGGAGAGGGCTCCTGAAATGATATGAACATGAAATTGTTACAAAAAGAGGTGAAAAAATTGATCTAAACAGGAGCAAGTGGACAATCTTACCCAATATAATACAAATGTATGACATTATCTATGATGAGATGCTTGATGATTGCATTGCAGTTGCTCTCCAGACTCCCATCTTTACAGATTTTAATGGGAATCCTGATGATGAATGAGAACGCTCCCTTGAGTTGCATGGAAGCAATTCAGCTGATGAACAACTTGATCTATCAGACCA